>LOEQ01006353.1:127497-148783 GCA_001685075.1 Bramus lutescens | reverse complement strand
ATATATATATATATAATCTTTATCAAGTTATATTGATACATTGATAAAGTCCAGAGAGTAGAATTACAGTGTTGTTTGTGATTTGTGAGATTTAGAGAAGCCAGCTCATGTGGACTCCTGTTCTCACCACCCTATCTAAATCCTAATTTCCTAATATTTATATATACATGAATTTATGACCACATATACATTCACACAGACATGCAAACAAAATAAATAAGTGAAAATGTAACCAATCTTTTTTAAGCAGTAAACTGTATATTGCATGTTCTGTCACAGCAGTTTTACCTGCATTCTTAAATTGTACAACTGCTGTATATTCTGTTAAAATGCAATTCCCCATCTTTGCAATGAGAGAATTACTCCTTTTTTAATAAAGAGATCTGTATTTTGTTGTACTTAAATTATTTTGTTTAACTTATCTAGTGTGAAACTATTGAATACTATCATATAGACATATATGAGCAGTTGTGTATGACAGTAATTTGATAACGGAGATATTTTCTTAAATATCAATAGCTATGTGCTACCATAATATTTCTATCTGAACTTCGTCAAAAATAACATCAGAGTTTAACCTTTGTATAAATTTAAATTATTCTACTTTATAATCTTCTAAAACATTAATATACATGAAGTATAAACTAGTTACTATTTAAAACTTTCCAGAGATGCTATATCAATGTGTTTATTTTGGGGAACTAAAATATATCACTGGTGATGCTTATATCTCATCAGTGCTATTTTACTAGCAATAACACTAATTCATAAAATCATGCATTTAACAAGTGTTAAAGTTTTTTAAATTGAAATAGAAATTCATTATCTTTGCAGCCTGATTTATATTATCCAGTAATGAAATTACTTTACTCTATTTCTCTACAGAATTCTATACTCAATTCCTCTAAATATTAAATAAATACATAATAAATATATAAAAGTTTTCATTTTTGAATAAAAATAGCCTTTATGTCATTGTCTTTTCATTATCTTAGAAGCATGAATGTTATAAGCAACAAAATGCTAATGCAGTGTATGTGAATCATAATAGGAATCACCAGCTTTGTCACCATGCTCCAGATCTTTAGGCAAAGGTCTCTTAGAAACCAGTGAGACCATGCACAGGTGCCTCATGCTCACCTTGCTCAGTTGTGTTCTTAAGGCTGCTATGAGCTGTTGACCTTGAACTCACATGACAACATCTGGGTGTTTCAGTTATCAATTTAAAAAGCAGCTGTTTTTGGAAATACATTCTAATTCCCCAAATGAAATGAGAGTGTAGTAAAAAAAAATGATTTTCAGCTCCTGTTAAGAGCACTGACTGCTCTTCCAGAAGATTTAGATTTGATTCCCAGAACCCATATAGTGGGTGACTCACAATCTTCTGTAACTCTGGTTCCAGCGGCTCTAAGACTCCCTTTGGCATATGAGGCCCCTGTGAACACTTAATGACAGATATACATGCAGATTAAACACTCATATACATTAAATAACAAATCTAATCAGTATTTTATTAATTAGTTTTTTATTTGTAATAGCTCATTAAGTTTAGGTAATAATGATCTGCTATTGGGAAAAAATACGAAGGTAGATGTGTAAGTGGTAATGTTTCCTTTATGTTGTATTCTTAGATATTCCAGCATGTTTTACATCGACTGCAGAAAATGCAAATGAGCATTTATTAAGGAAAACCTATGTTAATATTATCAGCTTCATAAATAGACCTGAAAGTGTTAGCTCTAACTCTGACTCAAGTTTTGCTTCTTAAATGATGGAGAAGTATGGCTGTTGTGACATTATTCCTTCCCAACTGTGTATTTAAACTGTCTCTGTGGTTCCTTGCAAGTTCCTAACAACACAGAGATTTCTGTGACTTCTTTGCTAAACAGGGTTGATCATTTCTGCCTCACCCAGAAAGTAGCTAATGCAGAGATTTATATGCAAGGCACTACAAAACCCCTTAGGCAGACTACACACTGTCAAGCATTTACTAAGAGGATACCTACTTCTGAATTTTGATGAGAACCTGATCTTGGGTACCAGATTACTTTATCCATAGTCATTTGGGTTTTCAAGTTTATGGAAAATGTCTTCTGTGATTTCTTTTATGTTTAAAATATACAAATTTTGGGGCATATAGAGATTACAGATTGGGAAACTTTTCTAACAGATCTTTTTGGGTAAACACCAGTGCAACTTCCCAACAAAAAGGGCAACCTTCCACCACTAAATACCTGCTTATCTTCTCAGAATCTTCCTCAAATCTATACAGTGAATCAGGAAATGACCTCAGGATGAAAAGTCATAAATTCCAGAAAAACGTGATGAAAGGAATATGGTTTGCATTCTCCTAATATCAGCAGAACATAATTAAAATGTTCTATATTCTATGAACAAAACAAGCAAACAAAAAATCAAATACACTGAATATATGAACTATTCATAAGTTTCCCATGACAGAATACTTGATGAGAGTAAATTTGTAAGGAATATGTATTTTGGCTCATAGCTTCAGAGATTAAGTCCCTCTCCACAGGAGGAAGAATATGTTTGTTACTGAAAATCTGGCCCAAAACTCATCACTGGTGACTTTACAGGCCCCAAGTGTAAATCTACTACTAATATTTTGTTAAAGAGAAATGTCAAACCTATAAACTGTTTAGATTAGTTCAGCTCTCAGACTTCATCAGAGATGTTTCCTCTTAAAACAAATATTTGTATGCATATGTTCAATTCATTGTCTCAACATAAAACCAATTATGTTTCTTGAACATATGAAACAATTCCCCAAGTTAAAGAATGTGCTTAAACTAAATCATGATATAAAAATATTTATCAAACTTAATACTTTTTAATACTAAACTTTGACCAATATGCAATCAAAATCACATCAGAATCATTCATTGACAACTACAAAACAAGTTATGTGAAGTCTATTCACAGAAGCAATGAACTTCTGCTAACCCCATATGTGACCTCATGGACATTATGATTCCAGTGGCCTTCACTACTTGGTCTAGAATGGCTGCCAAACGCAATTAGATAAGGGTATGTGAAAGAAATTGATCTGAATTAGAAATAATAAGCTTATCCTTCTAAAAATCAATAATGAATGGCACAAAAATTAAAAAAAATATTATCAATTAACTTAAAATATACTCAAAATTTTACTAAAACTCTATGTATAAGAAAAAATAAGTACTATTAATAACAGTGAGAGTAAAATGCTGAAAAGTTTCAATAAAAGTGTTCTTCATTTCAAAAACATGATTTTTTTTTTGATAGAAACACCTTTTTCTGTACATATTATCCAGGACTCAGAAATTTTAAGAAAGAATGACAGGGAGGGGAGCAGAGAAAAATGTAGAGCTCAACAAAAATCAATAAAAAAATGAAAGATGTAGAGGTAAGCATCTAATCCACGTTTGTGGACTGGAAGAGTCCTGGTGACAATATTCAGCTACATGATTTTCTCGTAGTAAGAGGTTGTTAATTAGGTCTTGTTTTTTTTTTAACTTTTTAAAAATCTGTTTGTATTCAGATTTTTTTTGAACTCACATTTCTAGAACACTCTAAGTCATATTAAATGTATCCTCAAAGCAAAAGAGGACATCTCTATGTAATAAAAATCTATGAATGATCTATTGGACTTGGTTTACAAAAACAACATCTTTTGTGACTATGAAGATAACCAAGTCAGTAAAGAGCCTGCTGAGAAGGCAAGAGGAATGAAGTTGATCCCTCAGCACTCAGATGAAAAGCCTTTTTTGTTTAAACAGATAAACTTGGACAACCAGGTGCGCTCGCTTTCTTCTTCTCTGCACATGCTGGACCCTGGTCATGTGAGTTCACCATTTTGCAATTATTAAACTAAATCTCTTGTATTGAGCTGGTCTGGGTAATTCTACCTTACCGGTCGACCACACCCATCAACAGCCCATGCAGTTCTTGGTTCTATGACACTGTCTCAAGAAGCAAGTGGATATCTTCTGAAGAACTACGATACAGGTGTCCTCCAGCACCTGTACTGACATACCCCTGCACATACATGTATACACACACACACACGAAAACATACATGAAATAAATTAAGTTAAATTAAAATGTAAAAGAAGTAGGAATGAAAATATGATCTGGTTGGTAAAGTGTCTGTTGTGAAATCATAAGGTCTTGAGTTCAGATTGCCAACACCCACAGAAGAGTAGGCAATTTTAACTCCAGCAGTGGAGTGACCATGAAGATAGAGACAGATTGATCACCAGAGATCTACCAGAGAGGCATTCAACTTTACTCCAGAAAGACTCGGTCTGAAAAAAACTGAAATCTGAGCAAGCACTGAAGATATCAGATACTGAGTTCTGACATCTACACATATACAAACATGCACATGTCTACACACATGCAAGTTTAAAAATTAATAACCCTCACTTTCACAAAACTATTATTTCAGCTCCAATTTGCCTAGAGTTTTCTATCTGGGTGATTTTCTATGGGACTCTTTTATTAATTTTATAGTCAGAAATCTTCCCTCTCGAAACTAAATCAATTAAATTTTTTCTACTAATTAAAAAATCAAAATCATTAAACATAATAATTAAGCTAACCCTACTTATTAGAAGAATCCTACAGGAAAGATGTTCTAATGCTATTAACATAATGTTTTGAGTAAATTAATCTAGAAAGCTGTTCAGTGAGATATGATTTCTAAGTATATATATATATATACACATACATGTATACTAAAATATATATAGAGAGGCATATATACATATATACACATATATGTCTATACATATATATGATAAAGTAAACTCATAAATTAGTTATTATCTAAAAACAGCCATGAATTTTCTATAATCAAGATGGTATTCAAACTGACACTTTCAGCTGTCATATTAATCAAAGATTATCAAGAAACAGGTATGAGAGGGTATACTTTATATGAGCAAGAAAATTTAATTTGCAATAATATATTAAGTGGTATAGGTTTATTATGTTAAGAAATACACAGAGTACTTGGCATGTTATAAAATAAAGATTCAGTAATTAACAAATAGGTCATTAGGGATTAATAACTTTATTCATTATTTATTAGGCACCTCTTGTGTTCCAATAACTTCCTGAGTCATTAAAAATAACAGATCTTTTGATATGTTAAACTATTGTAAAATGTTAATTTTTATGTCTTCATATTGAGAAATAACAAATTTGAGGCCGAGAATAGTTGAATGGCAAATTTTCTCTTAAGAGACATTATATGTATTTCATTGCACAAGCATGTTACCTTTTAGTCAAATGCGTCCTAGATGTATTTTCCCATTTAAAGTAGAAAAAAGAATGAAAATGAAAACTGGGCTAGTAATTTTTATCAAATCCTAGGTACTATTTTGCACTTTTGTTTTCAAATGTCCAAATAAATGCTTTATTGAGCCAAAAATTGTCCGATAATTTCAAGTCTGTTCACTATGTCAGCTTTCTGTTAGTGGGCAAAACATCCAAGGTAAATAGCTTACAAGAAAGAAAGTTTGATTTTTGCTTAAAGTGTAAGATGTCCTGTTTGATTTGGACTTGAGGAGGCTCAGAGTGTTGTGGTGATAATGTGCAGCAGGGATTTTCTCACCTCCTATCAGCTTGGGGAGGTGTGTCCTAATGTCTCACCCAGCAACTTAACCTTATTCAATCTGGATCAGACTTCAAGACACTGTCACTGACCCTTAGGACCAAAGAACTGAAACAAAAATCTTAACATAAAGGTTTTTGGGATATACAAGGTCCAGATTTCCACTAAAATATTTCTTGTAGGTCTTCAAAAAAATTCACCAAGCCCTCAGATGAGCTAGAACCATGAAAAGTATTTCAAAGGAAAGTATAATTACTAGCCCATGTCACATATGCTTATCATATCTTAAAAGACATTCTTATCAACCCTTCTTCACTCTGGTCATAAATGAAGCTTGCTGTCATTAATAATCCTAAAATTTGGTTCAGCTGTCTCTGTAGATTTCTCCATCATGACCCTGATCTCCCTTACTCATAAATTCAAATTCCCTCCTACCTCTATTTGATTGTATTCCCAAACTTGCCCTGGTGCTTGGTTGTAGATCTGCATCTGCATGGCTTACCGGGAAGATTCTAACCCACGTCCATCTTGGTCCGGAGCTTCATGCACCTGCCTGACTCGGCTTTCTTTCTCCCAGCATTCTGTTCTGTTTACTCCACCCACCTAAGGGCCGGCCTATCAAAAGGCCAAGGCAGTCTCTTTATTAACCAATGAAAGTAACATAGACAGATGACCCTCCTGCATCATGCATCTGGTTCTGTCAGTTGCTGGATAGAGGCTCTATGATGATAGAAAGATACCTGGTGCATGAGTTAGCTAATTGGAGCCCATTTTCTGTGGTGGTATGCCATGCTCAACCTTAATGCATGGGGAAAGTCATTTGTCCTTCTCCAATTTATGTGCCAGACTTTGTTGACTCCCCATGAGAGCCCTTACCTTTGGGGAGGAGTGGATGGGGGTTGGGAGGAGTAGGGTTGCAGGGAGAACCAACCTGTGGATGGAATGTAAAATGAAATTTAAAAAAAGTAATAATTCTAAAACTTGGCACTGTATATCTAATAAAATATATGAAAATTTACACCATCCAATCACTGAAGGATTAAAATTGGAATTGCAATTCCACTTTTAATGGGTCTTAGAAAACAAAAAGAGGCATCCTGGGAAAGCAGTCTTCCACTCTCACTGTGTATATCTGTGTGTCCAAAATACAACATGCTAGTACGTTTATTACTTGTGTTCATGTGTTCAGGGTTGTCTGGCACTGGATGGAGAATCTACAACCACTAATTTACCAAATCTTCATAATTCCTAAGAGTAATTTATTGACATTTGCTTTTTAACAAGTGCCTATAGCAAACATGTGAGACTCTGGCCTTGATATGGATATGTTTCTGGATAGCTTTGAATGATGACTGTGAGAAATAGATCTGGAAACTCAAAGAAATGACCACATAGCACAAAGTACTCTGACAAGTTAAAGGTTTTAATTCTACAGAAGGACGTACAGCTGTGCTTAAGCAAGCAAGCACAGCCAGCAAGAGTTCCACTAAGTATGCATCTTGCATTTTGAGCGTCGAAGCTCAACTCCACATTCTTTTTATTTTAACTTACTTTAGAGAATTTCATATCTTAGTATTACATTTACAGCATGTTTCCTCCCTGCCCTGCCTTCAATTGTTCCCCTGCCACTCTAACTCCTACTCAAATTCATGACTTCTTTTCCTTTAGGCTAGCCTGGAATACTAGATCCTATTTCTATAATGCAAAAATATGAAATCGTAAAATGCACCATAATGGGTAATGAGAGAGTTGTTTCATCAGAGGATATAAATCTAATGTACAATACCTGAGGTAAAACTGATAGAAAATGGTCATTCCTGTACCATTACATCAAGGTAGACGTGCAGTAACCAGATCTTCAAAACACAACTTGTGACTCATAATTTTGGGTAGAAACCATAAAGTCTATCTTATTTGCATTGAGAATGGTTAGAAAAACTACATTAATTAGCACAGTGCATGAGATTGGCATTGTTCTGTAGCTTTAAATTCTTAGACAATATGTCTATAAATGTTGGTTTTGATAAAATTTTTGTCTAGTATTTGTGATCCAGAAACTGCTTTTAATGTTTCTGAAGGGTGTCTATTAATTTTTCTCTTACCTTGAACCACCATTTGTTTTCTTTGCCTTGTCTCTTTCTTAACAAGAATAATGTGCCAAATTTATCACATTTTGTTAATTTAACAGTTCAACCTCAAAGATCTTTTTATGATTTCTGAGGCTGTTTGCATCATTTGCCATACATTCCTGTGCTTGAGAATATATTTATTATATATTATATATGTCAATATATTATATAACAAGAATGCTACTATGCTGGGCGGTGGTTGCACATGCCTTTAATCTCAACACTCAGGAGACAGAGACATAAGACGGGTGGATCTCTTTGAGCTCAAGGTCAGCTTGGTCTACAAGAGCTAGTTCCAGAACAGTCAAGAATGTTGCACAGAGAAACCCTATCTTGAACCCCCAAAATAGAATTCTATTACATATTAATACATAATATAAATCTTTATAAGTCATTATATTTATTTATGAATAACATTGTAAGTATATATAATAAAAGCACACATGCTCCTAAGTACATGCCTACATACAAAAATGCAAAAATCACTCATTGATAATGTGTTTTTTAAAGCTTGCTTTTATTTTTTATTTGTAAAATCCTGATTAGTTTAAATCATGACATTTATCATATATAAGCATATTACAGTGATATAATGGTTCATTAATAAAAATATCCGATGAGAGTTGATTAAAATAATTTTTATAGGCCAAACAATCATTCTTGGCTTTTGCGTAGTTATTTTGTTCGAGGTAAATAATCTGTCATGAAAGGAAGCTCATTAAGAAACAATATACCCTAAGTAAAGATGGAACATTCTAGCCTGCTCATTAAATTAAAGAAGTAATCAACTCAGTTTAAGGTAATCCCTGAAACTGACTAGATTCACCAGGCTTCTCTATCCACATCTATAGAGGACCAAAAAGCACTTCTTAGAGACACTCTCAGTTAACTGAGCTCTCTAGAAGAGGTTCATGTCTATTGAGGTACCAGGAATGGCCATTCTACAATGTATTGAGCTGCCGCAAGCTGTACAGCCTGTTCCAGTTTCCAGCTTTCATGAACTGTCACCCTCCTTGGGTGGTTTAAGGAATCATTTTGAATCATTTGTTATTCTGTCAGCAACTCCTCATCCATACTCCTTTCAGTAACCCCAATAAAACCTTTTGTTTCTCCAAGTTGTACTTTAATGATATCCTTATTTTTATTTGTTTTTGGGTCTCTAGCTTAACAGAGTACATTTGCTAAATTTCTTTAGAAATAATATTGCACAGCATTCATGTTCAATTTTAATTAAAAATGTCATACAATAAATAAAATGATTAACATTGTTTTGTATAAAAACAAAAGGAGAAACATGAATATCAACTCTTCTATTATTTTACAGAAATTTTGTTGCCTTAAATTAGAATATAATCTGTCTAGTTTCAATGTCAGGGGCTCCAGAGATATTTAATAACTAAATGCATAGAAACAGAATTTCTGCTAATTTGTGCTTATATAGAATCCATCTAACTAACCAAAGGCAAATAACAGCATAGTACACCTGCCATAGATTAATGCTTTGTTTTAAGTCCCAGATTATTTTTAGAAGAAATATAAGGGACTTAATTCATTATTTATTAAAGTTTGATTGTTCTTATTTGACCAGGTAAAACTGCATCTCCTTCTGGACATACCAGCCTATCTTTACATAGATTCACAGTGATCACAAGATGTTCAGATTTGGGGCTGTATCTTTTCGTATCTTTTCAATAAAATACTGGCCCAGATTTTGCTCATATATACCACTAGATAATGGCCAAAATAAAATAAAACAATAAAATATGCAAATTTCAGACTCTTTTTTCATAACAGATTCTGAAGACATAAGAAAAAAATAATTTTTCTTTATCTTGCTATGTAATGAAAAAATTGTGCCTCACTTTCAGAAATCAAAATTGAACAAACCAAACATTTATTATTTAAGGTACTGTTAAAAATGATGAAATATTAATAATCCTAGAATCATAGACTTGGTGAACTTGTGAAGAATACCAATAGGATCTGCATCTGCATCTTGTGGAAGTCACAGACAACTCTGGATTTGTGAGAATAAAGAAATTTTGTTAACCAAAGACGGAAAGTCAAACTTGTACATTGCATTTCAGAAAATGAAATAGGGTAGACACCAGCAAGATGAGAGGGAGATTCCCCTTCATTAAATTCACCATAGAGCTAAGGAGTTGTGCAGAAGCATAATGCTCTCATTACCTTCCTGGAAGCATCTTAAGAAGGAGATGTCTGCTCTATTGCCACAGGTCAGTGGACACACATGAAGGAGAATATTTTGATAAGGAGGACACTGAAATATCGATCTTGACAGTTGGAGTTTTCTACCAAAATTGTCCGGTTTTCTGATTTGGGTAGACATGAATTTTTCCAATGCTAAATCTCTTAACTAGGATGTTTGAGGCCCTGAGGTTACTTCTGAGCATTCCAGATGCAAGAAATAAGAAGGTTTATACCTGCATAGTTTGCCTTCCAGGGAACCAGAGGTTCCTGTGATATGAAGTGAAAATCTTATCTTACTAAGAGATTGTACTTTTATGATTATGTGTATTTCTTATATACATATAGGTATGTGGATAAGCACACCCATGGGTATGGGTGAGCATGCACTTGTATGTTCAACTTATATATTGAGGCAGGACTTTCCACTTGAACCCAGAGATTAACGTTTTGTCTTTTCTAATTAACAAGCTTTTTCAAGTAAATCCTGTTAATCACCAAGCACAAGGATTACAGGAAGGTTTCTAAAATCCAAACATGAGTCCTTATACTTGCATGCCAAGCTATTTACTCCGTGAGCCATCTACCTAGGTCTTAGTAGCTCATATTTTAAAAATACTATTGAAAACACAATAATTATGTAAACATAGTAACTTATATTAATGTAGAAATAGTTTACAAATAACATGGATACAATTTTTCCCAGATTATTCAGCCTCATGAAACTGAACTGTTGGTTGGTCATTATGGAAAATGCCTGCAGACTCCTACATTGACAGTCTAAGAAATAATTTCAACTGTGTTGTAGAAATTAAAATTAATAATCATGGAGTCACTCTTTTTATTCATGCATTAATATTTTCGTTTTGATTCTTCTTTATGTTTAAGCAGCTGTAACTTTGATCTACTAATTAAACCAACTTAGATATAGAGTTGATATGTCAATGACTACCATTCTCCCCTACTTACAAATTTATTGAAAAATTTTTTTTAGGTTGCATCTCATGTAAAATTAAAGACCTCAAACTAGACATACAATAATTGATGGCCTTGAAATTCTGATAGTCCTGTATCCACTAACATAAGCAAGCTAGCATTCACAAATAGCCACACCTTGGTAATTCCAGTGAGCACTTACGCTCTCTCTCTCTCTTCCTTCAGATTCAGCAGTATCTAGAAGTATTCAGTGTTCTAGAAGTATGGACCAAAGTTATCAGGACATCTGATTATAGGCATAGCCAAAAGAAAACATGGGTACTCTTGTTTTTAAGATACTTTTCAGTCTTAATGATGAAGCCTTTCAAATCATAACTATTAACTATTGCATGTCAATTTTTTCATTGGTCTCTAAAAATATCTCTTGTGTGTATTCATTTATATTTTTAATGCATACATGCATGTATTGTATGTTTATTTCCTCTCATAATCCCCTACCTGAGATTTTCATACTGATCTTCCTCCAATTAGTCATTATTATTACCATAAAGTGTTTTGTTTCTACTTTCAAACCATACCTGCTCACATTATTTTATTTATCTATATAAAGCATAGGAACAATGAGTAAGAAGAAACATACAATATTTGTCCCAACATGTCCCCTTTATCCTTAATGAAATGAGCACTACATTCTCATAAATCATAGTTCTAGTCTAATTAACTTGGTTCAATAGTCAAAACAAACACAAATTCTCAGTCTGCCAAATATGTGCAGGTTTGGAGTGTGAGGCTGGCACAAGCTTCCAGGTCAATTTATTTAAAATGTAGGACAAATGAGCCACTTATGCTTGGTGCCAAAGCTTTTCCTGAATTCCAGATGAGACCTACAAGAGCATAAATAAGTAATGAACCCTAACTTGTCAATAAGCAAATGAATGCATATGTTTTCCTTAAGCCTTATTGAAATATTAAGGTTAGATTTTGGGTGCATATTTCAGAAAGAAAACAAAGAGTCAATTAGCCTGGTATATTGTTAAAAAATTGTGAGATTTACAACAATTTTGCTAATGGTCTGTGTTTAATCACAATGGTTAGAACATAATTTTAATATTATTGAGTAAAGAACTGTAGTATATTTAAGCTTTAGAGTTTTTTATTAACATTTCAATTAAAATATATCATTTATGGAAATACATTAGTTGAGATAGATTTAAGATATATATANTATATATAAAGAAATATGAGAATATTTTTGAAAAGTGACAATATTTTGTGAAAGAATCAGACAAGATAATGCTATCACTAAGGGAGTTGACATTGAAAGTAAACATAACAAAAAGGAATAGACAATCTTTTGATGTGTATATCTGTGGGATTATGAACTTTACATATCCATTTTTTCAAGTTTAGGGAGAATTTTGTTTCTGAATTTTTAGTATTTATATTCTTTTTTTTGCTTTTGCTTCTCTGTTACTATAGTAATGCACTTGTTTTGTTTTTTCACATAACCATTTTTTTTTACTATTTTTCTTACTGGACAGGATCTATCTTTTGATTATTCTTTCTGTCAATTGACTACTTAATGTTATTTATTAAACTGTTATCTCTACAATGAATAGTTCTGTAGTTTTTATTTGGTAATTTTCTGATTCTTCTCTTTTCCAAAGTGCTTACTTTGTTAGGATCAGTTTGTTTAAAATTATTTATTTTTATATTTTGTTTTATTTTTTATGTGTATCAATGTTTGCTTGAAAAACATTTATGCAGTGCCCATGAGTAACAGGAGAAAACATCAGATCTCCTGGGATGGTTGTTGACTACCCATACAGGTGCGGGAAACCTTATCGGGGTCCTTTAACAAGAGCAAACGTTTTTTAACCATTGAACCGTCTCCTCCTCGTTTATATGTGATATTCTGTAGACACCTGAACTTACTTGAAAACTAAGATGTAAATTTTCAATAGTTTCTCAGATAATTCTTATGTTGATTCTGTTAACTGAAAATTCATGACTTTCTTTATTGTTATCATTATTTAATGATAGTAGTTCAAGCAAAATTTCTACTAATGTCTGAGAGTAATCACTTTCCTCAGATATTTGGGACTGAATTAAATGGAGAAAGTGCATAATATTCATGTGTAGGAAAAGATGTCAATGCTTTATGAAAAATTTAAATGGTCACTTAATTTGTGTGTTTTTTAAGTTCTCTAAAATAAACTTTTAGGTCATGGAATATTATTTTAATTATGTAGATATATGTAACATTTTTAATCACTCTGCATTACATTTTTTATGCTGTGGAATATTACTCTAGCTGTGTGAAAGTGTGTTACACTTGTTTATACAGCAATTCTTTGACCATGTAAGGATGTGTGTTTATTTATGTAAAGATATGTTCCATTTGTTTCACCTTGCTTGCCTAAGGCACCTTATTGGTATAATAAAAAGCTGAATGGCCAATAGGTAGGCAGGACAGGGATAGGTGAGGTTGCCTGACAGAATATATAAAAATGAGAGAGAAGAAAGGAAGGGAGAGGAGAAGAGAGAGGAAGAGAAGAGAAAACAAGAAGAGACAAGAGAAAAAAGAGAAAATAGAGAAGAGAAGAGAAGAGAAGAGAAGAGAAGAGAAGAGAAGAGAAGAGAAGAGAAGAGACAAGAACAAGGAGAAAGAGAGGGACATGCCACATGCCTAGGGGGCAGAAGCCAGGCTGCTGCAAGCCAGAAACAAGAAGTAGTGAAAAAAAAGATACCCTGGAGTAAGAAAGGTTAAAAAGCCCCTTGGCAAAACATACATGAAGAGAAAGATGCAAAGTTAAAAGAGTTAGCCAGAAATAAGCCTAAGCTAGACTGAGTATTCAAAACTAATAAAAGTCTCCATGTCATGAGTTGGGAGCTGGTTGGTGGCCCAAAAAACCCCAGAAATTCTGGTTCAATTTTATAATACAAAAATTTTAAATACACACAAGAACAAGACTACTATGCAAGAATAGACAATGTAATTGGAGTAATCAATGAGAGCAACCAATGAAAATGCCTGATAAGGTGTTGACATATGCAGCTAATACTATTAAACAAAAATAGGCTAGAAATAAAAATGATATAATTAAGCGTGTCTTAAAAGTGGATATCTCAACAATCAAAAAGTATATGTGAAGTATCCAACTTTGCCGTTCATCAGGGAACAACGTAAATTCCAGAAATGATTTTCACTTCAAACTCCATTAATGGCTATTATCATATGAGAATATGGAATGTGTTGGTAAGCATATGGAGAAATCAGAGCTCATTTATACTAATGGGAACATTATAAATTGGTAGATGTATTGTGGAAAGCACTATGAAATTTGCTAAAAAATATCAACAGAACTGCTGTGTGATTCAACAATCAACTCTGTAGGCATCTACAAATTAAATGAAACAATTATCACCAGTAGATAATATGCTCCCTCATGTTCATTTCAGTATTTTCCAAAATAATTAGGCTATGGAGAGTATTTAACTTTTGTCTGTATGTGAAAGACATATTTTATAGGGCTCTCTGGAGATTTTCATGCTTAGAGGAATCAGTCTGTGTTTCATCGATGAAAATGGCATGTTACATTTACTAAAAATATCAGTTTCATGGAAATAGAATGAATGTTAATGAGCAAGGTCTAACCAAAAGGACAGTGAAAGATGTTAGCCAGAAGGCAAAAATCTTATATTTCTTCTAAATAGATGTGATCTGGAGTTAGAATTTCACAGTGTGGTTGTAATTAACAATTTCATATTGTCTTTTTGTACTTACCTAGGCAGATAAATATATGATTTCACTACATGCAAAAAATTATTCATATAAGGAAAAGATATATAGACATTATATTTCATTGTATATATATTAACATAGATCATACTAATATATAACATAATGTATTATATATTTCTTCAATGATTACATTATTTGTCTATATGATATATTTTGTTGAAAAATTACTTATTCAACACTAAATGTAGAAAATGTCAACAAAATGAATAGATTCTGGAGCTCTGCATAATATGGAATTTAAAATTTCCACTTAAGTATGGTAGGGAGAAAAGGGTCTTCTCATATCCTTCAGACACTGAATCTCAGCTATGTCACAGTTACTTATCAGGGTAGAAATGTCTTTCCTTTGTACTTAGTATTGGGAGTTAACTTCAGATTTTATTAGCTTAATTTTCCTTAGTATAGACAGCATTAATTGTGATAATGGTAATTGTATACACTCAATATCAAAGACAAGAAATTACCTCACATATTTTGTGATTTGTCCCCATATTTAAGAAGAAAGTTGCATGTTTGAATACCTCTAGATAGTGAATAAAATTTGCTTTTTTGAAAAAAAAAACACAAATTTTTCCACCTCTGCTGTAAGAGTTCGAAGCTCACAAGAATATGGTCCATTAAGAGTAATTCAGGGACATGCATCCACCTTTTAAAACCACCTTTGGCAAAGCCACTTCTGTGATTTTAAGTATGAACTGTTGTGCCCATGTGTTGCTTTGCTAACTTTTGATTGCAACTCATTGCTTGTCAGCTTTTCATCTCTGACTTCCAGATGAATTTTTAATGGCAAGACTTCAAAATAACATAGCAGTAAATGATGTTTATATTTTGCTTGCAAAATCAGCACTTGAAAGAATCACTTGCCTACAAATGGAAACTCCTAGGATCTTAAAAGCTGCAACCTCATTCAGATATTCAGATGTGAAAGTTATCAGATAGTCTGTGGACATTTCAAGTTGCTTCTCTCAGAGTGATAGTGTGCAGAAAGATTATCAATAGTAAATAGGAAGGCAGGACTCAGAAGTTTGCTTTTGAACGATTTCTATGGTCTGTGAGTGATAAAATTCATCACTTCATCAAATGGGCAATAGATATGTCAGCTTCCAGAATTTCAATACTAACCCAATTTTGCAAGCATGTATGAATCAATGCAGTGCAAAATTATGAATATTTTTGTTAATTTATGTTTATTAAAAATAACTTGTTATTTGTGCCAATCAGTTTTTATATCTATATTGAATCATTTGCTGGTGAAATTAATGCCCATAGGTTAATATTTCCTTGGATGAACATGATAAAACCTATTATTAAAACTATATCCATGAGGAGGTCAGTTATTGTCTTTTAAAATGTGGTTTAAAACCTGCTATTATATGTGCAGACTATTTAACAGAAATCATTTGTTGCTAAATATATTAAAAATAAAGTAATACATAAATTTGAGAGCAAGCCTCAAACAAAATTGAGGGCAAGTAGTAAGAATAATGAAGTATGAATTTTTGCTTTCAAGTCTGATGATGTGAGTTGAATCCCCAGGAACTAAATGGTGAAGAGAAATGACTCTGGAAGATTGACTTCTAAAATCCGTAAGCATTATATGGCATATGCATACACACAGAAAGACAGACACACAATCTGTATCCCTCTCTCTCTCTCTCCTTCTCTCTTTCCTCTCTTTCTCATTCTCTCATGAACACATACACACAAACACACACATGACACACACACATATACATATATATAAATATATACAAAATTAATAAATGGAATAGGAAAATTAAACAGAGAGGTAGAAGGAAGAGGGAGAAAGGAAGAGAATACATAGGGACCATAATACTAAGGGACATTGAGGAATCTTATGGGAATCTATAGTAGAAGGTTATTAAAATATATACAAATATTTTACAATTCTAAATGAAGTCACAGTAAAGGTGATTAAAATATATACAAATATTTTACAAATCTAAATGAAGTCACCAAATAAAGAGGGAGATAAGGTCCCAACTAGACATTTGCCACTATGCAAAGCCTCCAATAATGAGCTATATTAATTGAGCTATTGCACAAAGGAAATCCACAGAAACCCTCCAAAACTCAGGCTTTGTGTAATCTACAGTTTGTTTGTCACAAGCTAATTTAAGACCTTGTTGCTGAAGATAGCACTTACATATATCTTTGAACACAGAGAACAGAGCTAGAGCCTACCTTTAGATTCCACCCTCACTGACTAGTGTTCATGGTACTGGAAGGTACTCTGCATGCTACCAGAAAATAAAGGCAATCAAAAACCCAGATACAAAGTCTGTGATCCTAAATGATAAGCTGCCCACATGACCTGCTTATATAACAAGGGTACAAATGTTATGGGACTAACCAACCTCCTTCTGACTGGAACTAAATTCTCTACTCTATTGAATGGAATATATGCCTGGTACTGGTCAGATGGCCAAGAACCTGAAGCTAGATAAACATTGGACATATGAAAAATCCAAATGATATTGTTGTGTTGAAGAACAATATAACAATAAAAATGAGCCAAAGCAACAGTCTATTATATCTTACAGATCAGTGTCTTCCTCAGCCATCATCAGAGAAGTTTTCTCCCACAAAAAGTGAGAGACCTTGGGATGTTCAGACCTAAATAGAATATTTTCATCTAATTCCTCCTTCACATCTGAGAGGCAGAAAGAGTATAAAAAACCAAAAGGGATGGAAGATACCAAGGAAACAGGACCTTCTAGATTCAGCAGGACACAGGCTCCAGTCCCTTAACCCTTCCTCTAATTAAAAACCGCTTGAAATTCAAAAACGAATTTTCTCCAATCAATTCTCACTGGATCTATAAACAACATGTAAATGAAAGCCCCAGGCCCAGCAGTAGCTGACCAATACAAAAGGAACTCAAAGGTATTTGTGGAGGGTTGTTTTTGTCTCATAATGTTTTGTTTGGGTTTCCTTTCTTTTAATGTGTTTTTGATTATGTTATGGTTTCTCATATAAAGCTTTTGTGTTGTGTTTGTATTTCTGCATTTCTCATGTTCCTTTTTTATTAAATTTTGGTTAGTTGTTTTTTATTTGTATGTTTGTTTTTTAAAAAGAGAGAGAAAGAAGGCATGGAGTTGGATATATGGGGAGTTGGGAGAAACTGGAAGGAGATGAGGAGGACACTGATCAGAATATATTGTGTGGTAATATTATTGTCAATAACATAAACTAATAGTTTTATTTTACATTTTAGATTTATTTCAACCTAGGATCCATTAGTGCAAAAAATATGTTTGCGATCTCAGACCTTCACAATGTTCTTTTGTGTAACTTCACTTCAATTTTCCCATCTGGGACTTAAGTCATTTTCCAGTGTGTTGTAACTTTAGATTTATTTTTGCTGTCCTACAATTTTATGCTTTTGTGTCTAATTTCTTCCTTTAACTATATAATTTTCATTCAGTATATTGCTTGGGTATCAACAATCTGTTGTATCATGGAAAATTATGTTGTTTATGGATAGAGAAAATTTTTTCCATCAATCTGATACATTTATTTCAGTTTCTGATTATTAATAAAGGTGGGAAAAAGATTTACATCATAAATCATACCAGGAAGGCATATACTTACAATTCTCTTGAATTGTTGGTGTGGGTAGAATTACTCTGTCAAAAGATAGGCTCCATGTGAAATTATGTTATTTCTTGAATTTAAACTCACCTAGGAAATACTCATCTGGACTTGCGCAGGTTGGATAGGTAGATTTAAGCGAAGGTCAACCCATCCTGTAGGACAAATGCAGAATTTAGTACCTAGGAGCAAGCAAGTAAGAGCCAAGCACCAGCATCTGCCTGTCTACCTATCTGCTTCACTTTGCTTCCCAAGTAGTCACTCAGAGTGCTATTTGCCCTCACCCTGTGAGGCAAAACATCACTTCCTTCTGAAGCTAGCTTTCAATTCACATGGTTTTCCCATTTCAGAACTGTTGTCATTTTGAAATACATTAATTTTATTGTGTGGGTTCATCCTATATGTTGAAGGAAGTGATATTTCCAGGATTATAGATAACTAGAAGCCAGTCACATCACTAACAGTCCTGACAACAAAGATAACAATAGGTGCTGCCAATTTACTCAAGGTGAGTAAAATCAGTTCCCAGTTAAAAGTGATTATTCATATTGTAAGAATTCACAGAACAACTGGTTTTTAAGCTTTAGCATTAGTCACATATCAAACAATATAATTCTCTTCTTATTGTCTATGACAGTTGATATTGTCAGAACTCTTTAATTCTAGGATTTTCAATATTGCCATCTGGATGTATTTTTGTTTCCTTAATTTCTAAATATAGTTAAGCAGAGTTAAATTTCATCTTTACTGAGTTAACTTCAAATATTTGGTTGGCTCCTTCATGAACAAATTCAAAAGGAGATTTTCAGAGATTAAAAAAGGGGTTACATGTAAAATATCCTCACCTGTGTTTAGTAGTAAAAGTTTTCAAAATCGTAGCATGATATTATAACCAAAATTCTGAGATAGGACTTATTTGTGAATTTTACACCAGTTTTAAAAGTTTGCTTATATTGGCCTGTGATTGTATGTAGTATGGTATACATGTACGTTTGCTTTTAATGTTATATCTAAAGAAACATGTATATCTACTATTAGGGTCAAAATTTGAGTAATCCCACCAACACAGAGAGTATGGCTATATTTTATCACAGGTATCTGCTTTTCCTCTAAGCCATTCACTAAGTCTGGCAATCAAGACATTCTTAGATGCTGAAGTTTCATCATTTCAGCATGATGCAGACATAAAATGTCACAGAATGTCACCTTAGGGGTTTGTGCTTTGTGTGTGTGCGTGTGTGTTTTATTTTGTTTTGAAGTTTGTGGTTTTTAACTTCAGTATAATTTCTTAGAAACCCAGCTATTTTCTTTGCAATGAAGATGCTTTTCTTTTTAACTTATGAGTGCAATCTTGTCATATATTTTGCAAAATTGTATTTTCACAATCACCTATATAATAACTTTCAACAATTTTTCAGCTTTGTGCTTACAAACATAGCCTGAGTGAGTATTTGCTTACAGGCTTTTGTGTAAGCATAAATTAGTTATTTTCACAGAGAAATGCCGAAGAGTACAGTTGCTTAGTTACATAAAAATTCAATGTTTGGCTTTATAAGCAATCACTAAGTATGGCTTTAAGCATGACTGTGTTTTCTCCATGCCTAGTCATAATGCATTAGTGATGAAGTTTTATGGTTATACATCCTTTTTAATATTTACTATCAACACTAACTATTTTTAGTTAGATATTAGTATACATTGTTCCTGCGATTTCATCACTCTGAAGATCTTCTCCTGTGGTTATTTTCCATTTGTAGGTCTTTTCAATTCATATATAATTAATTGTAGAGGTGTCCATTGCATTGCTGACTTGTTTTCCTCTGTTTTGTGTTAGGTTTTAAAGGTCCTTTAGTCTCTAGATACCAATTATTAATTAGGTATATGGTGTGAAAATATTTAACTGTATTAAATCTTGTCCTTATATTACCTGACTAGTATTTAGGGATAAGCAGTTTGATTTTTGCTTTTGGTTAACTTTTAGGATTTTTTTCTTTTATTTTTCTCTCTTCCTCACTCTTTCTCTATCTCTGTCCTTTTTATTTCATTTGATTTTAAGTATTCATCTTTGTGCGTCTCCTTTTATTTATGTGCATATGCCTCTCATGGCCCAAGGAGTGAGTTGATCTGGAGATAGAATTGCATACAGGCTGTTCTGTAGTGTGGGTTCTACTAACTGAACACAGGTCTTCTGTAAGTGGACTAGGCACCCTGGGCCATCTCTCTAGCATCAGTCTTATTTCCTTGTAGTGAATGGATATACTTAATTCTTTGTTGCTCCCATGTTTTGAAAAAAATAAAAAGGACACTTATGAAGGAGTGTAGCAGAATATCATTAGGATTCATTATATCACCATGTTTTTTTTTTCATTTTTAGCCCAGTAATATATGTTTTACCCTAGGGTTCTGTACTATCTTCTCTCTGATTCTTAGTTTACCAAGCAGAGTTGTGTATGGATTCCATGCCGTAGAGTGACAAATCAGATATTAGTTAGTTATTCCCGCTAACTTTGTGCCACCATTGCACTAGTATATCTGGCAGGCAGTGTACCATTTTAGATTAAAGGTTAAATTGTGGCTCGTTTAGTGTTTATGTTTTTCTTTTGGTAGCATTAAGTGTACCTTCCTATACTAGAGAAACTAGAACATGGAGGTGAAGGTGATACGTAGGTACTAACTCTATTTCAATGTTCAATAAATTGTGTAGGTATTGTGCTCAGTAAGGGAACCTTGCTGTCTCTCTGTGGAAAACAACCTGTTGTCTTGACATCAGCCTAGGTGGTTTTAGGATTCTCATAGGATGTCTTTGGTCAGAAATTAAATTAGAGCTAACCAAATTCCGTTACTGGAAGCTTTGTTTGATGGCAAGAGATGGATTATTGGGATTCTATCTCCCTTATTATTTGGTGATTTCATTTAGATCATGATGTAGGAGGGTCATCTGTCTATGTGTTTTCATTGGTTAATAAAGAAACT
>LOEQ01006353.1:97350-121911 GCA_001685075.1 Bramus lutescens | reverse complement strand
ATGTTTTCTAGTTCCATCCATTTTCCTGCAAAATTCAAGATGTTGTTATTTTTTCTGTTATGGAGTATTCCATTGTGTAAATGCACCACATTTCCTTATCCATTCTTTGCTTGAGGTGCATTTAGATTGTTTCCAGGTTCTGGCTATGACAAACAAAGCTGCTATGAACACAGCTGAGTGCATGTCCTTATGGCACAATTGGGCATTCTTTGGATATATCCCCAAAAGTGGTATTACTGGGTCTTAAAGAAGGTTGTTCCTGATTTTCTGAGAAATCACCACACAGACATCCAAAGAGACTGTAACAGCTAGCATTCCCACCAGCAGTGCACCGAAAAAGCTTTTGTAAAAATACAACATCTCTTCATAATAAATGGTCTTGGAGAGAGCAGGGATACAAGTAACATACCTAATCATAATATGGGTGATATATAGCAAACCAACAGCCAACATCAAACTAAATGGAGAGAAACTGCCAGCAATTCCCCTGAAATCAGGGACAAGACAAGATTGTCCACTCTCTCCCTATCTATTCAATTCAGGTCTTGAGGTCCTAGCTAGAGCAATAAGAAACAAAAAGGAGGTCAAGAGGATACATATTGGAAAAGAAAAAATCAAACTCTCTCTGTTTGCTGATGATATGATAGTTTACAAAAGCGAGCCCAAAAAGTCTACCAAGGAACTTTTACGACTCATAAACACTTTCAGTAATGTAGCAGGATACAAGATTAACTCAAAAAATTCAGTAGCCTTCCTGTACACAGATGATAAAAAAAAAGCTGGGAAAGAAATCAGAGAAATAACATCCTTCACAATAGCCACAACTAGCATAAAATATCTCAGAGTCACTCTAACCAAGGAAGTAGAAGACTTGTATGGCAAGAACTTTAAATCTTTGAAGAGAGAAATTGAAGAAAACAACAGAAAGAGGAAAAAATCTCCCATGCTCTTGGGTAGGTAGAATTAACATAATAAAAATGGCAATATTACCAAAATCAATCTACAGATTTAATGCAATGCCCATCAAAATCCCAGCAAAATTCTTCAACTGACCTTGAAAGAACAGCACTCAACTTCAAATGGAAAAGCAAAAAAAAACAGGATAGCCAAAAATCCTGTACAATAAAAGAACTTCTGAAGGCATCACAGTTCTGGATTTCAAACTCTGCTACAGAGCTACAGTACTGAAAACAGCCTGGTATTGGCATATGAACAGACAGGAGGACCAATGGAACTGATGTGAAGACCTGGATATTAATCCTCACACCTCAGAACATCTGATTTTTGACAAAGAAGCAAAAAATATCAAATGGAAAAAGGAAAGCATATTTAACAAATGGTGGAGGCATAAGTGGATATCAACATGTAGAAGAATAAATATAGACTCATACCAATTACCATGCACAAAACTCAAGTCCAAATGGATCAAAGACCTTAACATAAAGCCAGCNAGACAGGAGGACCAATGGAACTGATGTGAAGACCTGGATATTAATCCTCACACCTCAGAACATCTGATTTTTGACAAAGAAGCAAAAAATATCAAATGGAAAAAGGAAAGCATATTTAACAAATGGTGGAGGCATAAGTGGATATCAACATGTAGAAGAATAAATATAGACTCATACCAATTACCATGCACAAAACTCAAGTCCAAATGGATCAAAGACCTTAACATAAAGCCAGCCACATTGAACCTTATAGAAGAGAAATTGGGAAGTACACTTAAATGCATTGGTACAGGAGACCACTTCCTAAATATTACCCCAGCAGCACAGACAATGAGAGAAACAATGAATAAATGGGACCTCCTGGAACTGAAAAGCTTCTGTAAAGCACAGGGCACAGTCAACAGGACAAATGACAGCCTACAGAATGGGAAAAGATCCTCACTAATCCCACATCAGACAGAGGTATGATCTTCAAAATATACAAAGAACTCAAGAAATTGGTCATCAAAAGAATACATAATCCAGTAAAAAAATATTGGAGTATAGACCTAAACTGAACTCTAAACAGCCATCTAAAATGGCTGCAAGACACTTAGTCATCAGAGAAATGCAAATCAAAACACTCTGAGATTCCATCTTAAGCCTGTAAGAATGGTCAAGATCAAAAACTGATGACAGCTTATGTTGGAAAGGTTGAGGGGTAAAGGAACATTGCTGGAGGGGATGCCTGTCATCTTTTTTAATTAACTAATGTGATTATTTATTTTCTAATCCTCTTTTATATTAAATCCTGACTGCAGTTTCCTTTTCATTTCCCTCCATCATTCCCTTCCAGGCTCTACCCCTACCTACCCCACATACATTCCTTCCCTTTTCCCTTCAGAATTTCACTTCCAGGGTTATTAACCAAATATAGCATATCAAGATACAATAAGACTAGCTATCTCCCCTTATATTAAAGCTGGATGAAGCAATCATGTAGGAAAAGAAATGGTCCCAAATAAATAAATGTTTCATCTGAAGTTCCCACTCCCACTGACTAGGAATCCAACAAAACGACCAAGTTACAAATTCATAAGTCGCTTGTCTCTTAATGCTAACTCAGTTTTATTCTGTTGTTATTTGTCCCATCATTTTTGTTGTTTTGAAAAGCCCAGTGCGAGAACTATTCTTGCAAACTGACTTACCTGTGTTCTCCTGCAGGTAATGTGTTCAAGCTTAGAATGGCATAACTTTTGAAAATGCAGGCCCTTCTCCATGTCATGTAATGGATTTAGCATTTTTATGTAACCCTTTCTTGATACAGAATTTACATATTGTTCTTATTCCTTTTACCCATCTGGACTGTGCCACCGCGTCTTGTAGGAACTTGAGATACTGGCTTTTTTTTTTTTACCTGAAAACTAACACTTTTGCTACGTGCAACAATGAGACGAGGCACATCAGAGGAAAGTATCAGCAGCTGGTACCCTTCCCTTCCTATCGCTACTTCTGGGAAGAATTACCAAAATTCTCACACTGATGCTGGAACTTATTGCCAACTGCACAGAACTTAGAAATTAAAGGCATATGTTTCTGATCTTGTCTTTCCAAAAAAAAGATTGAATTGAAGAGGGAATATGTGCCTAATTATGATGTCACACCTCATGTGTTGGGTGCCTGAGCTAATATAAAGGAAAAGGGGGAGAGACCAAAAGAGCAATGTAAATTTCTGCTTTCTGACTTGCTCAGATATGAACAACGTTTTACTGCCTTCATGGACTAGATGTTCAAAATGTGATCAGAATATAATTGTCCTGTCTTAGATTGGTTCTTTTGAAGTATTTGATCACATAAACAGCTTCTTCAGCCTGGTGGTGAGGAACTCTTAAGGCTCATGGAGAAAAAGCATAATGGTGTGAACTTTCAGAGGGGTTTACAATGATACAGTTGTCAACACTTGCCCTTTATCCATGAAATAAAAATTGTCATTTACTTCTAATTGCTTTATTTCATGTCCAGAAGCAACTGTCTGAGCTAAGATAATACCAGATAAGTCATGATTTTTAATTAGTATTCTGTAATAGAGTTCCTTTATAAGATTTATTCATGAGAACAATAAAAACATAGTTTATTTTTAAGGGTGGAAACAATGGCCACTCAGTCTTTTCTTCATACTCACATTGAAAACTGTCATCTTTCATTCGCTTATAGGTATGCATTTAATGCTAACATGAGATATGATAAAACAACCATTCACCACACAACTTTATTCACTAAAGAACCAACCATGCAGCAAATAAAACACCCTCCTTTGTCCTATTTCACTTTCTCTTTAGACAAAAACACTACTAAATTGTATCAAAACATTTCATTAAATTTAAAATTTTGTTTCAATATATATGCACTTATGCATATACAGAAACACAAATGCATATACATTTTAAATATATTTCTAGTTTGATGAAACTCTCCTTATCTGAGTCTCATTTTTCTACTTAGACATATACTGGATTTTGTGGCATTTATCCAAGCAGGGCACATTACAAATACTTGAAAACGTCTATTCTCCTTTCCAGAATAAATAAAAAAAATCCACAGGCAGCTGTAAGGGAGCACAGTTATTTTCAAAGGAAGTAATTTGACCAAATTTCAAGTAGAATATTATGAAGGTATGAGTTATTTCAGCTTGAGGATTCTCAATGATTATGTTTCTCTGGTTCACAAAATTTTTGTATCTGAATAAGAATATATTTTATTTTACATAGTGTAATGCTGACACATTGGTGATTACTATAAAATCATATGGCAAAATAAGTATTTAAGACAGAACAAAATTGGTTGCTATATGAACTGAGAAATCTAACATATACGAGGATGTTATTTTCCATTTACTTCTAAAAACATCTGAGCTGAGAATGACTGACTGAAAGATAATTGTTATACTTGCAATGCATGCTTTAGTAATTCATAAACTGTTCTTGAAAGTTATTTCTTCTGTCATTAGTAAAATAGCTGTTAGAATTTTGGAGCATTGTTCCCTTGGAAAATTTGAACATATTATTTTATGTTCAATTTTATATTCAAACAGACATGAAAAATATCATTCTTCCACAAATCCTTAAATGATGATTAGGTTTTTATTATTAAATCTTTAATGTCATCATATAACTCCACTGCACCTTGCTCTCTTTGTGAACAGTTAGATCACAGTATGCTTTATACAGTCTCATCAGAGTACAAAGGGACTAAGTAGCATTTGCTGTGGTTAAAGTATATTTCATGGTTCTAATTTAAAAGTAAATGTTTTGGAGACTGAGGCATCATGAAATTGGATGTTCACATATTGGGACATTGGGTTTTATTATTTCCCAGGTAAGAAGCTCATTTTAAGTTCTCAACATATATTCCATGACTTAGGTAAGATAATTCTACTCCTGATTAATGGGAAAACATTATTGATTACACTTAATATGCTTGGCAAAAATCACTGAGTGAGCTTGTTCTGCTTTTGTGCTGAATCATGCTATTTATACAAAAGGGTGCATACCCACTTTATTGTTTAGCCAAATCAAATAAAAATTAAATAACTGAAACTAGTCAGACAGAGGCAAAGACTCTTTAAGAAGTTGTGGGCAATGTTAAGTTGATCTAAAGATATGGTCTCCAATAGAAAATGTTTGGCCTTCAGAGCATTTGTTTGCATTAATGTGTAACAAATTTTGACTCAAAATACATTAATATCTGAGAAATATTGACTACTGAAAATAATATTATCACAAGTTTCTTGTGTTTACAGCTCCAGTGGGGAAAGCATGGTGCTACTTTAGTGTTGTATTGTGCTTAATAGAATAAAGGCTTCCTTGATTAACAGAGTTCTGTGAACAACAGAAAATAAAACATGGCTGGCAGAGCAATGGAATTTCTCTCTGCACATGATGAAGGCAACAATACTGATGAGACATAGAGATGGCAAAAGAAAAAAAAAGTCTAACGATCCTTCATGTTCCTGGAAAATAATGAGGATATTTTAAGTATTAACTATAGATTTGATTGTCTGTGCATTTCTATAAAGGTACTTTCAGAAACATGGTACTAAACAGAGAAAATTATAAATTAAATCTTTATCCATAGAAAGGTTAATAGATAGAAACTGCATGGATGTTTGAGTGAGTGGTAGAAGTCATTCATACCTAAATTACTCTCAAATTCAAAACAATAGACTAGATCCTTTGATCCAGTAAGAATTATAGCAAATGTTTAATAGATTAATACAATATAGAGGAATATTTTTAGTTTTATTTTCTATGTTTGCCTTTCTTATATGTTCAGTGCAGGTGACCGTGTAAGCACAGATTCAGAAAACAGGGGCGTGACTTCTATTTCACTGTTCTAGCACCCTTCACCTTACTTTTATAATGGAAGTTCTCTCACTGAAGCAGAAGTGAAGCTAAAGACCAGAATGTCTGAGTAATCCTCCTGTCTGCCTTCACAGTGTTGGGATTATAGGTCCCTTCTGGCTCACACCCAAACTTTTAAGTACTTTCTGTGGTCAAGTACATCCTCGTTTTTGCTCAGCAGCGCCCCGTTCCACCGATCTGTCTTTGCAACCTATCCTATTGTTCACAGAATTTTTTTTTAACCATGCTCTCACACAAACTCCTTGCAGCTCCAATTGCCAGCCCTTTCTATCTCTCTCTTTACAAAGTGAACAAGAAAGCAAATAAAACAAGCATCAAAATCAGAAAATACTCTTAACCTCCACAATAGAAACACAATGCTACTGACAAAACCACAATTTCAGGAGCAATAGTATACAAGCAAAAGAACATAAAATGCCCAACCAAAGCAATATGGAACCAAGAACAACACTGAGTTTATTTTGTGATTGCTGTCTATGGCTGAATATGTGGCCTACTCAGAAATTGATTAATACAGTGATATTTTGTTCATGATGTAACAAATAAAGATTGCCTGAAGATTCAGAGGGCAAAACTAGCCACACTAGTGAGCCATACAGTCCAGGCAGTGCTGGTGAACACCTTTAATCCCAGAAGCTACCATAGTTATCCATAGAGGCCAGACGGTGGTGGTGCAAGCCTTAAATGCCAGCACTAGAGAGGAATATGTGGTGGGATGGGACAGGAACTTGTTTTCTTTTCAATCTGAAAATTTCATAGAGGAAAGAGCTCTATAGTGGTTGACTGCTTTGTTTTTCTTCTCTTTCCCCTTAAACCCCAACATTTGTCTCTGGGCTTTTGTTACTTATGCTAAATATGGTGCCCAACTTTGGGGATAAAATTCACATAAAAGATGTTTGTCTGTGATTTTACGGCCAGTGACATAGACCAGAGCTACATGCAGCTGGCATCACTACCCTATAGGTTAGGTATTCTTGGACTTACCCTAATCCCATTCTCAGGCTGCTGCCAGAGTAGGTAGCTGCATTGAAATTCAGTACGTCTTTTACTATTGCACAAAGCAGGAATAAACTGCATATCTTCATAATCATTGGTGGCAGATTTGGTGAGAAAAATTGGGAGTTCTTAATGGAAGAATTAGTTTAAAAAGAGAGGTTTTTTTCATGTTAAGACACATTTACAACAGAGAAAGTTAAGACTCTCTATAATTATATAATACATGATTTAAAAATAAAACAATTAATTGAAGGGATAATCAACTTAACCAGGATTTACATACTGTTAATTATTATTTTGATAATCCTTGTTGACATTTTGATAATGCTCGATCTAATTCTTAAAAAGTTGTTTGGTTTAACTGCAAAGATGCAGGTCTTAGGAAAACTTAATAATAACAGATCATAGACATATTCAAATCCATACAGAAGAATTTAATTGAGAACCAATTTAAGCATTCCATTCTAAGGTATGAGTAGTACATCCTAAGGATTTCAAGTAATCAACCTTAATATATATAGTACCCTTGCAGGAATGACTAACTAGCAAATGATAGATATTCCCAAGACTGTGCAAGAGATAAATAGACCTTTTTAGAAATGTTAGATTTAAGGAGATTCAAGGATGTGATAGTCTCACATGGACTGCATTCACCTATTG
This sequence comes from Bramus lutescens, assembly GCA_001685075.1. NCBI lineage: Eukaryota > Metazoa > Chordata > Mammalia > Rodentia > Cricetidae > Bramus > Bramus lutescens. The sequence continues at coordinate 114,404 of LOEQ01006353.1, read as the reverse complement.
TGAAGAAAATGTTAAACCTGTGGGCAGTTTGTAATAGAATCATCTCTAAATATTGGATAGATTGGTTAAAGCTATGTTAGAGTCTGGTCTACAATTACAATGGAGTACCTGGTTCAGAGAAGAGGCTAAGACTATTGAACAATAGAGTAAAGCTAGAGGTATGGAAATCTCCCAAGATCAACTTCTTGGAAAAGATTATGCTATTACAAAAAGGCAATCTTTCCTTATATGATGACCATGCCTTGGCTTTATGCCATACAGCACCTTTGAAAGATTGGGACAGAATTAGAGACATAGGATAGAAAATAGAGTCATTTACTAAAGTTATACAGAGCCCCAAAGAAGCTTTCACAGATTTCTAACAAAGATTGACTTCAGCAGTAAATAGAAAGATATCAAATTCAGAACCTAGACAAAAAATAAACTTCTCACTTTAGAAAATGCTAATTCTCAATACAAAGGGATAATTAGGCCTTTAAGGCAAGGTCAGCACCATTTGAGGAATTGATCCAAGATATAATCAATATTCAATTTTCTGACCATGATGATGATTGGATAGTAGAGATAAAAAGGTTAAGTGTTATAATTGTGGCAAACAAAGTCACCTTAAATGGGATTGTAACAGAACGTTTCTAGAAACAATGATTTTACTAAGCATAATCCAAACAAAATTCCCCTCAGTTCTGGATTACACAGAAATTGTGGCAAAGGCAGGCATTGGATTAATGAATGTAGATCAATAAGAGATATTCAATGTAACTCTTTGTTTTCATAAAGCTCCTTGAGGCAGCTCTCACAGGCCCCTGTGCCAAATCTTATTCATTAATTTCCTTTTATCATAGAGGAAACTCCTTACTAGAGCAATTAAAGCACATAATGACTATTGTAAGAAACCATACTATTCTGGATAATATAATAGCTATTAAAGAGAGAACAAAAAATTCAGGAGAAGCCATAAAACAAGTATTTAGGCAAATTTCTACAAAATAGCAAACACCAAAATTAAAATACAAATAAATGATATTCTCATTGAAGATCTGGTAGACACAAGTTCAGATGTAACAATAATTTCACCAGAATTTTGGCATCCGAATTTACCTGTAAAGGAGGTAAATTTTAAGCGTTTAGGAAGTGGAACTTTATCTCAGGTGAACAAGAACATGACATGGGTTGAATGCATAGGCCAGGACAAGTAGAAAATTAAAGCAATATGTGGCTAACATTGTAAAGAATTTGTGGCAATGTGATTTATTACAGCAATAGGATTATCAGATTAACATGCCAACAATCTTAGAGATGAATGATGAATTAGTGTATGCTTCTAGAAAATTATATTAGACAATATTAGAAAAAACAGCCAGTGACTATCCAAATTGTAAAGAACAGGGCAAAACAACTGCTGATCTTCCAAAGGCACCAAGAATCCTTCCTTTAAAATGGTTGACAGACAGATCTGTAAGGGTTACATAATGGCCTTTAACAACAGAGAAACTTTAGGTTTTAGAACAGCTGCTAAGGAACAACTAAATTCTCAGCTTATTGAAGAATCAACCAGCCATTAAAATTCTATATTCGTCACTAAAAAGAAATCTGAAAAAATGGGGAATTGTAACGAATATAAGGACTGTTAAAAAGGTGAGTCAACCAATGGTCTCTCTACAGTCTGGCATTCCTTTACATTCTCTATTAACTAAAGGATGACCTCTTATAGGTATTGATTTAAAAGAGTGTTTCTTCACTATACCTTTCAACAAAAAGATGGAAAATTTGCATTCACAGTGCCTATTTATAATAATTCTCAGCCTTCTAAGAGATATCAATAGAAGATTCTCCCATAGGAAATGTTAAATAATCACACCCTGTGCCAATATTTTGTTCACACTTTTGAGAAAAGTTATGCAAGCAATTTCCTCATTCTATAGTTTAATATAACATGGACAATAGCTTATTAGCTGATTCAAACATAGATACTTTAAGATTATTTAAAAAAGTAAAAAACATTGCCTTGTTGGGGATTACAAATTGCTCTTGAAAAATTATCAAAAGACATTCTATTGATCATTTAAGATACAAATAGGTTTACAAATAATTAGACCCCAATAGCTACACATTGAAAGTCCAAAATTTTCTATGAGACATTTCAATCTATGGCCCAATATTGAGATAAACCCTGATGAGCTGATGTATTTCAACAAAACTTTAGATGATGACAAGGACTGAAATAGTCCCAAGAAATGCTGTGGGATAGTGCTCTTTCATACTTTAAAGATTTGTCACTCATAGTGGTTTAGTAAAATGTGTATTGGCCAGTAGCTAGGCAGGAAGTAGAGGTGAGACAACCAGATTAAGAGATTTCTGGAAAAAGGAAAATACAGAAAGTCATCATCCAGAAGCAGAGAAGGAAAGATGAGAATTCCTTATTCAGCAAAGATACCAAACCATGTGACTAAACATAGATAAGAATTGTGAGTTAATTTAAGTTCTAAGAGCTAGTCAATAATAAGCCCTGAGCCAAAAGATCAAAGAGTTTATAATTAATATAAGCTTCTGTCTGTTTATTTGGGACTGGTTGGGTCAGAAACTTCTGTTAACAAGTTGTTTCCAAATGTTTGGTAAGAATTTCCACATAAAACCTGAGAGAGCTTAACAAAAGGATTCTAGACAGTCAAGAGCATAAGCACCACTTATTGGTAATGATCTTTTCTCTGGTAGGCTCTGTTTGCTGGCAGCAAGCAGAGACATGGTGCCTTTAAGAGAAGCTTCCTAACTTTGCACTAGTAGCAAAAACCTCACAGCTCTTTTAGGAGGCTCTACCACCAAATAGTTAAATGCTTTATATAAGCAGCTAGCACCAGGCTTCTTGGTGGTGGTATGGACATAGAAATTCCACAAAGTTATGACAGTAAATGTGGCTCCTGTCAGTACCCCCAGCATGATGCTAGACATTCAAAAACTAAGTACTGGAGTGGAGTCAGCAGCAAAAGCCATATCTTTATTTCTAGCCATATTGCCTAGCAGATTTCAGACTCATGTGCTCAAAAAAAAAGATAGAGATATATAGCAAACACACATTCAGATGAACAAAAAAACTCTAAATGGTTTTCAGTATGTTTATAAATATATGTAGGCTTGGGATAGAAAAGATAAAAGATAAAGAAAGTCCTTAAAAAAGAAATAGAGTAATTGGGTGTTGTGGCACATGCCTTTAATCCCAGCATTTGGGAGCCAGAGGCAGGCAGACCTTTGTGAGTTTAAACCCAGCCTGGTCTAAAGAGTGAGTTCCAGGATGGCAAAGATACACAGAGAAACCTTGTCTCAAAAATAAAAATTAAAAAATGAAAATAAACTAAATAGTGCTTTTAAAAATCCACATAAAGATAGAAAACACAGAAAGTCTGGATACTGTTTGTTATTGAGTTATCTTTGAGTTGTTTGATTAATGAGGAAGGTAAAACAGTTGCTAGAAGATATATGATTATAAATGCTACTGGATTAATCAAACCTATATATTTGAAAATGCCTTGACTTCAAATTTAAATTAAAAAGATATGTTACTGTAAAGAAGAGGGTTTGCTTTGGTTTCCACAGGAAGGGAGAGGCTTTAGATTAATTATGGGTTAAGAAAAAAAGCTGTGATTAAGGAAGAAACCCTGAACAATCTCCAATGGTGAAGGATGACCTATATAACCCAACGTTTTAGACCACCTCTGTTGCAGTTTCTTCTGGCTGCACTCAGAACAGCTTCAAGACTGCTGGATGAGATGAACAAGACTCACAAAATATTACAGTCAGGACTTGACCATAATCCTAAATTTTGGGGGGTCAAAACAAGATTACCAGCACCCCCAAATCAATAGGAAGTTGCCTAGAAAGCTATACTCATATCACCCCAAAAATATTATGGATGTTTGCCTTTTTTTAAACATGTTGGTTACAATTTCTTATGGACAATGGTGAGAAAAAAATTAAACACAGAAGATTAGGTTCAGGGGGACATGCTTTGGGATAATGCTCTTGTACATTGTAAGACAGGGAGACAGTCACCATCTAGAAACAGAAGATGGGAATGAGAATGCCTTATTGAGAAATGGTACCAAGTCACGTAGATAAACATTGAAAAGAATTATGAATTAATTTAAGTTGTACAAGATGGTTAATAAAAAGCCTGAGTTGGACTGGAAAAGGATGTGGATGCGGAATGGGGGAGGGGGAGGAAAATGGGAGGAGGTGGAAATTTTTTAATAATAATAATAGCTATCTTAATCCTTCCTCAAATTGTACAGGAAACACTCACACAAAAAATTTTCAGATAGGTTCTTGGTTGGGGTAGAATTCTGTGGCTCCTTCCTTGTCTCAGTGCTATGACCATGAGTGTGTCTTAAATATATCCTGGCCTTGTTTTTGCTGCTACATCTCTGAGTTCATACATATATCATTCCTACTGTGTCTGGAAGGCAGGGTTTCCTTCGAATTATCTATCTCTTCTTATTCTTACAATATTTCAATAATTCCCTAAACCCTGAGAGAAAGAGTTTTATAAATATGTACCATTTAGGAGTGAGTGTTGCAAACTTTCTTCCCATACTTTCTTCTGTTGTTGATACCTATGTTAGTTTCCATCAACTGCAAGTAAACTCTTCTCTGGTAATACCTGAATGAGGCAGTGATCACTGGGCTTTATTTTCATTTCTTAATTTTTTCATTTTCAGTATTATTTTAGTTTGCTGATGTGTTTTTGCTTTCATGTCTTGAAGTGCTATCATTATTTTCTTCAAATGTTTCTTTGTGTTTTTATGATCCTCATTGAGAGATTTTCTTCATATCTTATGAAGGTCCTGCTTGTTGAACATATTCATAGTCATATGAATATTTTGAAGGCCTTGACTTATCCTTCATTTGCATTTCATTTCTCTGGGTCTACTGAAGTTGAATTACCAGGTGCTGGGGAAGGCATATTGTCTGTTGGTTTGGTTGTTTATGGCTGTGTTTTTGCAGTGGTGTACAGGCATGTGAAGTTATGGTGATTGAGGTGATTCTAGGCATTGGTATTTGGCCTTGGTTTTGTTTAGTGGTTGCACCAAACTTTGTCCACTATTGCCCTCTCTGAATATTTGGAAACGGTGCTAGTTGTAGTATCATGGGTTTAAAGAGTTTTGGGTTATCAGCTACTAACAAAAAAACAATGTAAATTAGCTGGAAGGGAAGATCTGCTCATAGACATTCTAAGAAATGCACGTTCTTTTGAATATGTTGCTGAACAGATGCTCATTAATAACATGACATTATCATTCTAAGAACAGCTCTCACATACTGTCATCTAATTCAGTTGATGGTGAATTTCTTACTAGCTATTATAGATGACTCCAGATTTTCATATGCTCTTATCCTTTGTTCAGTAAAATACTCAACAATTTGTAATAAAATTTATACCAATATTCCATGATTATTTACTTGCATTGATAGCAGAGAAATAAATCCTTCTGAATATAATTTAATCAAGTTGATGTTAAATGTTGAAATATATTATATTTTCCATTGTTCTTTTGATGAAGTCCCATATTGTATTCATGGGACATGGAAAAAAATAGCCTTTTTTTCCCCCCGGCTTACCTTATATTATAGCTTCATTCTTCAACATATCGTACATTGTTATTTTTTCTTTTGGTTTTTCAAGACAGGGTTTCTCTGTATAACTTTGGTGAAACTGTCAAATTTTATTTTAGTTATAGGAATAAGATCTTTACATATTTTATTTAAAATATATTTTCTCATACAATAGTCTGATTATGGATTTCAATATCCCAACTTCTTTCAGTTACCCTCACCATCTTGATCAGCACCTTTTCTGACTCTCATTAAAAAAAAATAAGTAGACACCTAAGGAATAATGATAAAGCAAAATAAAATGTGATAAAGCAAAGCAAACAAAGAGGAATAGGACAATATTAACAAACAAAGAATAAAAAGAGCCAATCAAAATCATGAGAAACATATAAACCTAAAGATACAAGGTTACACAAGAGGAGTCTCTGTAAACACAAAAGCAGAAACTGTAGTACAGTCAGTGACATTTAAGGTAAATAATAAAATGTCCTGAAGCAAAATTATGAGACAACAAGGTTCTGAATATGACATTGAGTCAATTTTGAGTTGGTAGTCTACTAATCTACTGCTGAGCATGTACTCTTGAGTGTTTTGGCTTTTTTTTACCAAAGACTACACTGTAGAAAAATAAATTTATATTTGGAAGTGGTTATCAGTTTGAGGTAGCTTCTGGGTTAGGGATGGGGGTTTTCTTGCACTTTTCTCTCAGCTCTAGGACACCAGCTGGTACTGGCTCTATACATGCTGCCACAGTCTCTATGAGTTTCTGTGTGCATCAATTCTTCTGTGTTTAAAATGCACTGTTTTCTAGGTGTCTTCTATCCCCTTTGGCTTTTACGTTATTTCTGTAATCTCTTCCACAGTGGTCCATTTGCCCTGATGGGAAGGATTTGACAGAAATATTCCATTTAAGACAGAAAGTTCCAAGATCTCGCACTGTCTGTACATTGTTTGTCTATAGGCCTCTGTAATTCTTCTCATCTACAAAGACAGGTCTTCTCTGAAGATGTCTGAGCAATTTACTGATCCAAGAGTACAACAGAATGTTCGTAGGAGTCACATTATGGCTACATATCTTTAGGAAAACAGTAGTATTTGGTTTTCCCTCAGGTCTATGGCCTATCTAGTTTAATGTTGTGCCCATCCAATTATTGCCTGTTGTCTATGGATTCCATCTCATTGAGTGGCCTCAAATCATGCAAATTTTTGTTGATTATTTCCATAAGCTTTGTGCTAAAGTTGAACATCATTCAGGCAGGTCATCATTGTAGACTGAATGTTTTGTAAAAAGGTTGTTCTTTATCTTCCTTTTTTGGTAGTGTGCAGATGACCTTTCAGTATTTTGAGCATTAGTCTACAGGGCTGAAGGCTCTAGGTAGGCATCAGTTTTGCTTCTTCATGTTCAGTGCATTGTGTATGCATTGTCTTTAGCAATAGGTTCTTACCATCAGTTTGTGGATAGCAACCAATAGTTTTCACAATAACATGGTTGTTAGGGGTTACCATGTGTCCTCTTTGGCCAAAATCTCAATTCCATATAAGCTATTACTGGTATTGTAAACTTCATTTGTGGATAAAAGATGTCTAGTTTGGTCTCTCTCTCTCCCCATTATTTAGTAATTTCAAATAGATCAGTTTCGTATGTTTATATTTATGCAGCTTCTACACTGTTAGATTTCCATATGACATCTCAAATTGCCTTGAATTTTTGCTGTCCCTCCTTATATTCTTTCTACTGCCACCTTCACATTTGATCTGTGCCTTCCATTTCCCCCCACCATCCACTCGTAACTATCAATTATAATTCCCCTTCCTAAGGAGTTTTATCGCTGCCCCATTAGCCAGGTACTCTACAATTAATATCTGTGGCTATACAGATTGTAATTTTCTCATCAATGATGTAAGAGTTAATATCCACATATAAGTGAATACATATCAATTCATTTATTTATTATTGTTAAATACATATCAAATTTGATTTACCTTAAGATGAATATTTTTGACATCCATCCATTTATCTGTGATTTTTACAATTTCATTATTTAACATTTGAGTAATATTCCATTGTTTAAATGTATCACAGTTTTTTTTTTCTATTCGTCCATTTAAGGACATGTAGGCTGTTTCTAATACCTGGTTATTATGAGTAAAATAACAATGAACATTGTTGAGCAAGTGTCTCTATTGCGGATTTAAGCAGCCTTTGGGTTTTGTGGATAAGAGTGTTTGTTATAGCTGGATCCTGAGTAAGATCAATTCAAAATTCTCCGAGGAACCTCTACACTGATTTCCATAGGGGCTGTAAAAGTTTGACCTTCCAGCAGCAATTCATGAATATTCCTTTTATTCCATGTCTTTACTAAAATGAGATATCATTTGTTTTTATCTTGGCCATTTTGACTACTATAAGATAAAATTTCAAAATAGTTTTCATTTGAGTTTCCCTATTGACTAAGAATGTTAACCATTTGTTAATGTTTAAATGCTATTAGGTCATTTGTGTCTCTTCTTTAAAGAGCTCTCTTTAGATCTGTACTTGAATTTTAAATTTGCTGTTTTGTTTTCATGATATATATTTTTTGTTCTGTACATATATATTGGATATTAGCCCTCTATTGGATGTGTAGTTGGTCAAACATTTTCCCATTCTGTTGTCTGTCACTTACTTCAAATGAGGGTGTCTTTTGCCATTCCAATGAACTCAAGATTACTGTACTTTCTCTTCTATCAAATTTCATGTGTCTGGCCTTATGTTGAAGTAGGTCTTTGATCCATCTGAAGTTGAATTTTATGCAGATTGATATATATGGATATATTTTCATTCTTCTACATGCAGGCATCAAGCTGAATCAGTAATATTTATTCAACATAATATCTTTTTTTCCTACTGTGTATTTCTGGTTTTATTACAAATAAGGTGTCTACAGATGTGTGAACCTATTTCTGTGTCTTCAAGTATGTTCCAATGATCATTGTGTCTGTTTTTATGTCAATATAGTGATGTTTTTATTAATATATCTCTGTAGTACTATTTGAGATTGGGAAATGAGATTTTAGCAGTTGTTTTATTAGTCAAGATCTTTTGGATGTACTGGATTGTTTATGTTTCTGTATGAAGTGGAAATTTTTCTGATCAGCATATGGGAAGTATTATATTGGAATTGTGAATGGGATTACATTGAATATTAAATACATAGATTGCTTTTGCAGGATGGTCATTGTTACTATATTAATCCCATTGATCATAAGCATTAGAGACTTTCCATTGCATCATATCTTCTTTCAATTCATTTTTCAATGTCTTAAAATTTTAATAATATAAGTTTTTCACTTTCTTGTTTAGAGTTACCCAAGATAGTTTCTACTTTGCAGGCTATTGTGAAAGGTAGTGTTTCTCTGATTTCTTTCTCTGGCCATTTGCTTAAAGGAAGACTGATGATTTTTGTCTTTTTTATTCTTGTGCTGTGATACTTTGTTTAAAGAGTTTATAAGGTATAGGAGTTTCTTAGTAGATTTTTTTAGTACTACTTACATAAATGATCTTAATATTTGTTATTTCACTTTTTTATTTTATGTCTCTTGTGACCAGTTTTGTGTCCTTTTATGTGTTCCATTTTGGAGAAAATACTTTCTTCTATATAGCTTATTGTTTTTTCATATTTTTCCATGTTTCTCTGTTCTTCTTCCTTAAAGTGTTACAATAGTTGAATATTTTTCGAGAGGTTTTAAAAATTAAATTCCATGAGAAATGCGGCATAGAGATCATTTTGGATACCATCTACCCAGAGTATGTCATGCATTTCATAGCAACTCTTCTTGCAATTTTGTTATGGTTGTGTGTGTGTGTGTGTGTGTGTGTGTGTGTGTTTATTCTAACTGACATGCTCCTTGAAGGACCAAGATTTTATTTCTGGTCTCTGCAGCACCAAATCTAGCAGGGTAAAGTATTTGCCAAATTGATCATTGACTTTTATTTATACAATACTTTGGAGAAAATAATCTAAAATAAGACTGCCAAGTTCATCTTTTTAGGACTGAAGCAACTTTAACAAATTTTAAGTTTCTTAAAAGATTAATTCCTTTATCTTTTAGCTACAAGGAATTGAGAATCCCAATTTTCTGAACTCTTCTGAGGATCCAAAGAACATAGTGAGTAAGTGATCCTTGCTTCCATAATAAATAGCTTTTGAGGAATCCCAGTGAAAATCATTTGTCTACTAGAATCTGAAATCCAGTTTAATTTCTTAAAGAATTTATTTTTATTCTTTTATTGGTGTGTCTGTCTGTGTATATGTTTGTGTCATGCATGCAATATGTATATATAGTGCCTATGTGCCCAGAAAGGTACATTGGATCACATGAAGATAGAATTAGAGTTGATTATGAATGACCCTAAGTGGGTGCTGCAAAATGAATTCTGCTCTCCTAAGCCACTCTTAATGTCCAAGTCATTTCTCTAGTCCCCAATGTAATATTAATCTTCAAGAAAATAAATAACATGGAAATAATATGCAATGTAAAGCTTAGAAAAATGTCATTCACATTTATAAAGTTGATGACATAGATCTAAGATATTCTTGTATTTAAAATAGCAAATAGAATTATGCTGCTTATGAATAAATAATTATTCTGTGACCTTCAGTAGACATAAAAATATACACCCACCCACCCACATAGACATGCTCACACACTTCTTCTATCTTATATACCTATACACATGTGCATATCAAAGCACATGCCTATACATGAACACAGACATATACACACTTTCAATATTTTGTACAAAACTAATTCAATGAACCCCTCCAAAAATCTTATAAATACTAAATGATAATGGTAAAACTCTATTCATAATTTTAATTGAAATTACCTACTCACACATAAGCACCCAGAAACTAATAAATATTTAATTTGGAATTTACCCATTCTCTCCTTCCAAAACAAATTCTCTTTTTCACATTCATTCATTTATGGATGACAAAAAATAAAACATTCTTCTGACTTTACTCAATAAAAAAAATGACAAACTAAAGAGAAAAAGCCTAGGAAAGATGTGCCAATCTCTTTCTGATGCACCATCACCATATCTGGACTATTCATTTCACTCCTAACCTAGATATTCCTTTGCTCATAATGCCAAGCTATGTTGTAAATCAACCAGAAACAATACTCTTTCTCTCTTCCTCCCTCTCTCTTCTCTCCTCTTCTCTCTCTCTCTATCTCTCTCTCCCTTCCTTCCTCTCTCCCTCCCTCCCCATTCCTCCCTCCTTCTCTCTCTCTCTCTCTCACACACACACACATACACAAACAGTAAAAGTAATCAAACAAATATATGATTGACATTAATGATCAAAGAATTTTGAATGTCGACAAAGTTGTAGTCTTGAATAACTGCAATGGTGAAGAAGAGTACAATAATAAAATATTTATTTGTTAGTTGTGTCAATTTTGAAAATTCACTGGCTGAGAAGGGACCAAAAAAGCCTATTAGTCACGAAGAATAAAAACTCTGAGGAGTGCAAAATGGGGGATAATCAGGTTGGTTAATTCAGAGTCAACTAGAGGACTGGATAGAGTGTAGGCACTTCATTGCCTAGTTATCCAACTCACAAACAGATAGTAATGCATAGCCCTTACTCCTGAGAATAAAAGGGAAAATACAGCCTTCAAGTAATCAGAAAAGAAAGAAGTGATTGTAACTAATTAGGTGATCAAACAAGGACAATAAAACCCTTGTTGTGTTCTTCAGAAACTGTAATTTGGGGTGATTTCTCAGTGACCAATATAGAAATAATTTTGTTCTTTGAAAATTCCACACATATACATAATGATATGTTTTTCATACCAAAACCCTACTGCCTGTACCTCCTTCAGAATCAAATATAATACATCTTATACCTTCACACCCTTCATTTATTTGTTTGCTTGTTTATTTAATTACATATTTATTGTAATCTACTTAGTCTAATTAATTCCCTTAGGTACATGGGTGTGATCTCATCCACGGGAGTATAGGTAATCTAACAGTGACCACCATTCAAAGAAAAGTGATATTCCACCTCTATCCTAGGATTTTTGACTTTATTAATTGTATGCAGGGATCATACAGGTAGCCAGCTGTTGTGTTAATGTGTTCCACAGCCATGTCATGTTCAGAGGACAACATTTAAGACAAATCTCCAGAGATTTCCAAGCCAGGTAAATACACTTCCACCTTTAGTGGTATATTATTTGTGCTTTAATAAATAATGCGCACCTGAAGATCAGAGGGCAAAGCAGCCATACTAATTAGTCATGCATGCCAGAAGTGGGGTAAACACATTTAATTCCAGGACTCAGGAGACAGAGGCAGATAGATCTCTGTTAGTTCAAGGCCACCCTGGGCTGAACAGGGTGGAATCTGTATAAAAGAGAAACAAAGCTCACACAAAGACATGGGATCACATGTCTTTCATCCCAGCACTAGGGAGGTGGAGACAGGAGTGATAGAGTTGGGCACAGAGATGAATATATGGGAGAAGAGACAGGAAATCAGTGGAGTGTGAGGTGTGGGGTGTTGGGTGTAGAGTCTTCAGGATTCATGGAGATGTGATATCACCCATTTTCAGTCTGAGGTAGAGGTAAGAGTCAGTGGCTGACTGCTTTTATTTTCTGATCTTCAGGTAGAACCCCAATATCTGTCTCTCGGTTTTTATTATTTGTGCTATATTCACCAAGCCTGGACACCAAATACCCTGATATAGATAAAAATGAACTTATGAACAAAAGTCCAACTGATCCAGCAGGCTGAAGGAAATGATAACATGACTGCCTGAATGATATCTGTAACTGAGCAAGGAGTGAAGTTGTCTAATGAGGAGAGGAATCTTCTCACCAGTGCTTATGAAAACGCCATGGTGCCTGCCTATACATCATCTGGGAGGGTTTTCTCAATTATATAGCAAAAGATAGAAAGTGGAGAGGGGAAAAATAGATGGCTTAAAATACAGAGAATACCCTGAAAACTGAGCTAAGACACATCTGCCATGATATATGGTCATTTTTGGAATAGTTCTTCCTCTATGCTTCACAAGCCAAGAGCAATGCCTTCTATTTGAAAATGAAGTGTGACTACTTCCTTTACTTGGCTAAGGTTGCTGCTGTTGATGAGAAAGGAATTGGGGGCCAGTCACAGCCAGGCCAGCAACCCAAGAAATGTGATCAGCAAAGAGGAAATGGAACCAACACATCCTATCAGACTGGATCTGGCCCTAAACTCGTCTGTGTTCTATTATGAGATTCTGAAATCCCCAGTAAAAGTTGCTTTCTTGCAAAAATAGCTTTTTTGACAAAACCATTGCTGCTGAACTTGATACATGAAGTAGAGAACTAAACAAAGATAACATGAAAATAATGCAGTTAGTGAGAAACCACTAGACATTGTGAACATTAGATGCATGAGGAAACAAAGCAGACATCAAGGAAGGAGGATAAATTTAATTGGCCTTCCAGCCTTTGTCTGCCTCATACTAAAATTCACACGGCCCACCATTTGTCATCCACGCTGTCGCACAAAGAGATTTTTGTTTGTTTATGATTTATGGTGGGTTTGTTGCTTCTATTTTAATATATGTACTTTTCATATTATTTTTATATTTTAGTATTAGAAGAGTAGACACAGTTCCAAATTAACTTTAAGGAGTTACTCATTTTGATCTTGATGTGGCCAAGACAAAGATGTGGAACTTTATATGAGTTATACATGTCAGGCTCACTACTTTTGGAATATTGTGCCTTCAGAAGGACCAAGGTTAAAGCTGCTTCCATGTTTAAGTAAACAAACTGTCTGCATATTGGTTTGTGCTGCTGGTTAATATAAAGGATGACTGGTTCCAGGCGCAGTGTAGTTACTGTGGTGCTTCAGGGCTCGGATTACTTGCATGGTTGTGGTCAAAATAGATATCCCATGAATGAACATTGGAATCCTGTCTTAGCATTCATATACCTTGACTGAAGCCTCAGAGGCTCTCATTATACAAAATTCTGGCCTAATTTACTGTGGTCAGTGAAAAAATATTTCACATTGAATATATATATATATATTCAAATATATATTTACATAATTTTAGAAAATCTAAGAACAAATATAAAAGTAAAGATGCAATAAAATGAATTTAGTGTTAACTGCTCCATGTGTATTAGGCAAAGTAGTAAAAAAAATCCTATGTATTTAACTTTTGTTCTATTTTTGTTTTGTTTTATTGCTTTTGTGATTTTTTCATATGTATTTTTGTAAAAATAACTAACAAGGAAATAATTTGAGAAGACTATGGCTAGGTTTGTTTGATGCCTAATACAATTTTCATAAGAAAGCATAATTCTTAAGAACACATCTTCTGTATCGAGTACAGAACACGTAAGTGAAATAAAAGGTTTATGAATGGACTTTTCAGCTACTTTCTCTACAGCTTTTCATATATATATCAGTTTTAATGAAAAAATATATTCTTGGAAATGGATTCCTTATTTCTTCTTGGCTGCTTATGGGCTTTTACCAGTTTTGAACACAAACTTTGCTGAAACAAAATTTGCTAAAACACCTACCTTTCTCAATAAAGTCCATATACGTTCTGCTTATGCCCTCCAACTCAAAAACTGAAATGCATTTTCTTTTCTTGGTTAGGGAAGATTGAGCAAATACAATTTGGGTCTGAGACATTTTTAACTTGAGAAAATACAGTGTTCTTGTTCTACCATGCCATTTCATAGCACCAAATTGCTTATGGATTTTCAGAATTTCTTGTAGCTCTTGAGGTCTGCCTCTAATTTCTTTCCCTTTTTTCTATCCAACAGGTGCCCAAGATCACCTTTCTCCCTTTTTGTCTTGTCACCTTCTTGGAGGCTTTGCATTTGGGGAAAGACGACATGATTTCTGTCTCCACTATGTCTAAGGTACCCTGCTTCCTTTCTCTGCTTTCACCTCACAGACTCTCTCATCCTCTCCTGTAGCACACTTCCCTCTGCTGTTGAACTTGGGTTTAACTTCCTGGAAACCCTACCCTGGATTGTCTGTCACAGTCTACCTTTAAAATGCTTCCTCTTCCTCTTCTCAAATAACGACAAGGTGAATGACACCCAATGCTCACACCCTATGGAGAGTGCTTTAAAGAAAACACCAAAGAAAAATGGTATTTTAAAAGAGGTACAGTTTTTTTTTTCCTTTTAGAATGTAAGCTTCTCAAAGACCGGAGCAATGTTTTCTGCTTGTTCTATTGAACCGAGTACACTGCAAATGATCAATAAATGTGATGATGGTAATAAATGAATCTAGATGATAGTGAGAAAGAAATCCCAAGCACTGATAGACAGCTCTGAGGAAATAGCTTTTTTTGTTGTCAAATCCTGTGTGAATATGTGTGTGATATGAATGAATGTGGAGGTATATCTGTTGAAAATAGAAGACAGTTTTGTGGACATTGTTCTGTCTTCCACCTCTATGTTGTTTCTGAGAATTGAACTCAGGTCATCAGTCTTGCACAGCAAGTACTTTACCCACTGAACCACCTTGATGACCCTAACTTCAGGTCTGAGTCCAGGTCCTAAAATTTGTATGAATTTAATCCTTTTTTATTAAAAAATTTCCACCTCCTCCCCTCCTCCCACTTTCCTCCCCATCCCCCCACTCCTCCTACCCCTCCCTCAATTCAAGATGTCATTGTTTTTTACCATTGAGTAGTAAGTACTTTAATGCATGTATTGATAGATTTTCTTATGTCGAACCAGCCCTGCATCTCTGGGATGAAGCAAACTTGATCTTGGTGGATGATTTTTTTATGTGTTCTTGGACTCAGTTTGCCAGTATTTTATTGGGTCTTTTTGCATCCATGTTGATGAGTGAGAATTGTCTGTAATTTTCTTTCTTCATTGAGTCTTTGTGTATCAAGGTAACTGTAGCCTCATGAAAAGAGTTTGGCAATCTTCCTTCTGTTTCTATTATGTGGAAAACTTTGAGGAATATNGTAGAGTTCTGCACTAAAACCATCTAGCCTTGGGCTTTTTTTTTTTGTTGTTGGGAGGTTTTTGATTACAGCATCTATTTCCTTGCAGTTTATAGGTTTATTTACATTGCTCATCTGGTCTTCATTTAATTTTGGTATATGGTATCTATCTAAAAAATGTCCATTTCTTTTGCATTTTCCAATTTTGTGGAGTAAAGGTTTTTGTAGTATGACCTAATGATTCTCTGAATTTCCTTAGTGTCTGTTGTTATGTCTTCCTTTTTATTTCTAATTTTGTTAATTTGGATGTTTGCTTCCTTCATTTTGATTAGTTTGAATAAGGGTTTGTCTACATTATTGATTTACTCAAAGAACAAGCTCTTGGTCTAATCAATTCTTTGTATTGTTTTCTTTGTTTCTATTTTGTTGATTTCAGCTTGCAATTTGATTATTTCTTATCTTCTACTCCTCCTGGGTGAGTCTGCTTCTTTTTGTTTAAGAGCTTTTAGGTGTATTTTAAAGTTAATAGCGTGAGCTTTCTCCCCTTTCTCTATGTGACACATTTACACATTAGAGTACTACTCAGAGGTAAAATACAATGACATCTTGAATTTTGCATGCAATTTGATGAAATTAAAAAACACTATCCTGAGTGAGGTAACCCAGACCCAAAAAGGAGAATATGGTATGTAGTCACTCATAAGTGGATACTAGCTATCAACAAAGAAAATTGAGCCTATAGTTCATGATGCTAGAGAAGATAACTTATAAAGTGAACCCAAAGGAAAACATGTATAGATCCACCTGGACGCTGGAAACAGACAAAATTGCCTGACAAAACTGGGAGCATGGGGATTGGGGGTAAGAGAGGGTGGAAGGGGAAAAGGAGGGGAGAAGGGGAGGGTTGAGGAGAGCTTGAGGGAATGGGATAGTAAAAATGGAGGAAGGACAGAGATGAGAGCAAGGAAAGAAATATCTTGATTGAAGGGGCCATTATAGAGTTAGCAGAAAACTGACTCTAGGGAAATTCCTAGGGATTCACAAGAATGACCCCAGCTAAAGCCCTAAGCAATGGAGGAAAGGGGGCCTGATCTTGACTTGCCCTGTAGTCAGACTGATGAATATCTTAAATATCACCATAGAACCTTCACCCAGCTACTTATGGAAACAGAGGCAAAGACCCAAGTCAGAGCACTGAACTGAGCTCCCAACGCCCAGTTGAAGAGTGGGAGGAATGAGAATATGAGCAAAGAGGTCAAGACCATGATGGGTTCATCCACTGAAACAGTCTACCTGAGCTAATGGGAGCTCACCAATTCCAGTCATACTGGGAAGGAACAAGCATAGGACCAAACTAGTCCCTCTGAATGTTGTTGATGGCTGCATGGCTGGGGCAGACTGAGGGGCTACTGGCAGTTCATGTAGGAGGGTCATCTGTCTATGTGCTACTTTCATTGGTTAATAAAGAAACTG
>LOEQ01006353.1:38166-53763 GCA_001685075.1 Bramus lutescens | reverse complement strand
ACTCTCTGAATGTGGCTGACAAGGGGAGCTGACTGAGAAGCCAAGGACAATGGAACTGGGTTTTGATTCTACTTCATGTACTGGCTATGTGGGAGCCTAATCTCCTTGGATGCTCACCTTTCTAGACCTCAGAGGGGGGGGGAGGACCTTGGTCTTCCCACAGGGCAGGGAAACCTGACTGCTCTTTTGACTGGAAAGGGAGGGAGAGGGGGGAGGGGATGGAATTGGGAGGAGGGCAGGAGCTAGAAATTTTTAATAATAATGATAATAATAATAATAAAGACAAAAAGTTGGTCATTACATATAATTATTTTGAGTGACTCGATTAGAAATTCACAGTGTCCTATTTATAAAGTGAAGTAGTTGATTAGCACTATAAAATGGCAGATTTTTGGGCTGATTTATAGCAATTCATGTAAAATAAAATTTCTAAGCCATGAATTTGAGAATTTAGTTGAATGCTAACCAAGCACAATATTGAATATGTGGGTTGGATAAACAATTGTGGACAATAAAGAAAATTCAAAAATAAGAGGTACATTGAAAGATCTATTTATTTATTTTGTGCATTTTGCCACTTAGTTGTGTACTGTGCCCCTGAGTTTGTGCATTGTGCCCCTGAGTGTGTACACTGTGTCTGTGAGTGTGTGCATTGTGGGGAACTGAAACCAGCTCCTCTTTCAAAGAGCATAAGTACTTATAAAGTCTGAACCATGTCTTAATCTTGAAGACGTTGCATACTTAAAATTATAATACCAAACAATAAATTATGAAAGAATGATTTGATAAATCCTTAGTCCATCCATACTGTATGCATAGAAAAGTGATGTAGCCATTTCTAGATTACTTGCTTATAACATTAGCTTTGTCTCAGAATGAATGAAAGTACCATCTCAGTAGGACCCAAAAATCCAGAGATTAGACTATTTAAGGTTTGTGGCTTGGACTTTTTTCTAATGATATATATGTCTGTGAATTTTAGGAAAGGTTGACAATGTATTAATACTTTTATGCAAGCATAAAAATGACTGCCATATTTTGAAAACTGCCATGAGGGCTCTAAATGGAGGACAAATGACTCAGAGAAAAAATGAAAATACATATTCCAGAAATTAGAGTTTTGACTTTTTCCTTCCAGAGATGACTCTCCTGTGGCAAATATTATGGGCAAAAAGGACAAAACATATTTTTTCTACATAGAATTGTTCTTAAGGGTTGAAAAAATTGACAAATCTGGCCTCCTTAGAATTAAACTTGCCTTAGACCAATGGTGTGGAGATTTAGAATTTTTAAATTAATTTGTATGTGTCTGTTTTTCTTACATGTATGTCTGTGGGCCATGCTTATGGAGGCCAGAAGGAGATATCATATCTCATGGGAATAGATTCACAGGTTGCTGCTAACTGCCTTTTTGGAGCCTGGGTCACCTGGAGGAGAAGATATGCTCTTAACCATGAGCCACCTCTTCAGAATATGGTAATTTATAGTTCATGATTCGCACTCCGGCATCTAGTATCTGGAAACCATATGGCTCATTATCCAGAAACCACAGATCCGCGGAAGAATAAGTTTACAATCACCCTCAAAAAGCAGGGAGTATAGGTGAATACTCTGCCATTTGGGGTGGCAATAAAGAAAACTGTGGGAGAACAAACTAAAAGGCTTAGCTACAAACTTCACATAAAGAGATTGTGCAGTTCCTGTGGCAACAAAAAGGAAGGGACTCGAATTTTAACCTTTTTCTTACTTACATCTACAAAAGCACTATGGAGAAGAAAGACGTTTAGAAAGAAATATTTTGATGACAAATATTAACAACAATAATAAACTAAAGGGATCATCAACAACAATAAAACAAAGAAAAATACTGAATAAAGGAGGAAAAGTAAAATTACTGCTTAATAACAGGAAAATAAATTCCATAGTAAAAATATTGCTAGTGAACTGAATTAATGTGGGGCAAACATTTCAGGAGTGACAATAATGACAAAGGCAGATGCCAATAAATAACATATAAAAAAATAGAGATCATGGGCTAGAAAAGGAAAAGGTCAAGATTAGACATGCCCAAKAAGGTTCTATGAGATCTTCACTGCTTATAGAGCATCTTTCATAACACTTTCTTCCCCGAATGTCAGAGTGCTCTCTCGTCAGTTCTACCCTCTACTTTGTTTGCAAGTCTGAAATTGATTAGCTGTAACTCATTAGATTTCAAAGGAGGAGGAATAACTGTTTTCTTTCGCCATCATTGACCCCAACTTGGCAAAAGCACATGCAGGATTTTGACAAATGGTCTACTAATTAAATCATTTGGACATTTAAAGCAATTACTGTAAACATTATGAGTGGATGTTTCCTACTTAAATTCCCATAGTTTTTATGTGGATCTGAGATAACTCATACAAAAAATAGTAAAATATGCAGAGCAATAAAATTTAATATTTTGCTATTCTCCCTCAATTTAATGGTCAGTTATCTTTATTGGATAAGAAAACATACTGCAATCCAAAAGCTAAAGAGAAAGTAAAACAATCTGCAATGTGAATGACTCAGCTCCAACTGGACATCTCACAGAAGCAAATACACCAAAACTGTTAGCATCTGCAAAGGTTTTAGGTCTAATCGACAGTCTGACAAATGAACATCTCTGGGCCATTTAAGAGCATTGTGTTCTGAGCTTGGTAGGCTGGGCTCTACTTCTAGTTCTCAAGTACTTCTAGTACTCAAGAGGCAGTGGCAGGAGGATTTACTTAAGTCCAAAGCCAGACAGGTTTACATAGTGATCTTATCCTGAAAAAAAAAAAGAAAAAGAAAAAACTGAAAGAAACAAAAATAATAAAACAACAACAATATAACTGTTTCAATTTATAAATACTGAAAATACTTTTATTTCAAATAACAAATCAGATTATAGTCCAGCAATCCAGTAATATGGCTACTCATAAAACCTTCTTTAGACTTGGAAAAAACATAATTTTATGTTGCTTATTATGCCCAAATGGCCATAAATATGAAGAAAAGTTCAATAATTATTAAACTAAAAAGAAATGTAGAAGTCATTGAACAAAATGTGGTGGCTGCAGTATTTGAGAAGAAATTCAAATCAATCATTAAATGTAATTTTTAACTTCAAGTAGTGCTCAGAACTTATTAAAAGGTCATTTTTATAGAATCTTTTCAATGAGAAGTAGATTTTTTTACTTGTATTGAATGCAGTATTTTTCCATATAATATATCCTTACTGTGCTTTTCCTCCCTCCATTCCTCTCAGCTCCCCTCCCTCTACTCTCATCTAGTAGTCTCTTATTAGAAAATGAACAGGCTTCTGTAGAATGCTAAGAAAAATAGCTAACATATTGAAATGTAAAACATGTACATGCACCTACACACAAACAAAACAAAGCAAAACCAATAACGAAAGACAGAAGGAAAAGAGTCAAGCGAAAGAAGAGAAGGCACAAGAAATAGAGTAACACTCATTCAAACACCTGAAATTCACATAAAAACAGAAAACTAGAAGTCATATATATGTATATATACATATATANAAGGTTCTATGAGATCTTCACTGCTTATAGAGCATCTTTCATAACACTTTCTTCCCCGAATGTCAGAGTGCTCTCTCGTCAGTTCTACCCTCTACTTTGTTTGCAAGTCTGAAATTGATTAGCTGTAACTCATTAGATTTCAAAGGAGGAGGAATAACTGTTTTCTTTCGCCATCATTGACCCCAACTTGGCAAAAGCACATGCAGGATTTTGACAAATGGTCTACTAATTAAATCATTTGGACATTTAAAGCAATTACTGTAAACATTATGAGTGGATGTTTCCTACTTAAATTCCCATAGTTTTTATGTGGATCTGAGATAACTCATACAAAAAATAGTAAAATATGCAGAGCAATAAAATTTAATATTTTGCTATTCTCCCTCAATTTAATGGTCAGTTATCTTTATTGGATAAGAAAACATACTGCAATCCAAAAGCTAAAGAGAAAGTAAAACAATCTGCAATGTGAATGACTCAGCTCCAACTGGACATCTCACAGAAGCAAATACACCAAAACTGTTAGCATCTGCAAAGGTTTTAGGTCTAATCGACAGTCTGACAAATGAACATCTCTGGGCCATTTAAGAGCATTGTGTTCTGAGCTTGGTAGGCTGGGCTCTACTTCTAGTTCTCAAGTACTTCTAGTACTCAAGAGGCAGTGGCAGGAGGATTTACTTAAGTCCAAAGCCAGACAGGTTTACATAGTGATCTTATCCTGAAAAAAAAAAAGAAAAAGAAAAAACTGAAAGAAACAAAAATAATAAAACAACAACAATATAACTGTTTCAATTTATAAATACTGAAAATACTTTTATTTCAAATAACAAATCAGATTATAGTCCAGCAATCCAGTAATATGGCTACTCATAAAACCTTCTTTAGACTTGGAAAAAACATAATTTTATGTTGCTTATTATGCCCAAATGGCCATAAATATGAAGAAAAGTTCAATAATTATTAAACTAAAAAGAAATGTAGAAGTCATTGAACAAAATGTGGTGGCTGCAGTATTTGAGAAGAAATTCAAATCAATCATTAAATGTAATTTTTAACTTCAAGTAGTGCTCAGAACTTATTAAAAGGTCATTTTTATAGAATCTTTTCAATGAGAAGTAGATTTTTTTACTTGTATTGAATGCAGTATTTTTCCATATAATATATCCTTACTGTGCTTTTCCTCCCTCCATTCCTCTCAGCTCCCCTCCCTCTACTCTCATCTAGTAGTCTCTTATTAGAAAATGAACAGGCTTCTGTAGAATGCTAAGAAAAATAGCTAACATATTGAAATGTAAAACATGTACATGCACCTACACACAAACAAAACAAAGCAAAACCAATAACGAAAGACAGAAGGAAAAGAGTCAAGCGAAAGAAGAGAAGGCACAAGAAATAGAGTAACACTCATTCAAACACCTGAAATTCACATAAAAACAGAAAACTAGAAGTCATATATATGTATATATACATATATACACACATATATATACATATATACATATATATACATATATATATATACACATATATACACATATATACACATACACACACACACATATATATATTTATATGAAAAAGCAGGAATCCTGACAGGACATTGTTGGAAAAGGAACATCCAAAGATGACATTAAGTTCATTTTTTTTGTTAGTCATCTACTTCCGATCATACAGAACTGTAGTTTGCTAAGTTTGCTAACAGTAGTTGCTTTCCCCAGTGAGATTTTCCTGGAAAAATAATTTTGTTTAGTTTTCCAATGGTTATGAATTGGGTATAGCCTCTGTGTTAGAGATGTAAGCATGTGTCCACTCTTTCATCTCAGGAGCATCAACTGGTGAAGCTCAGTGCAAATCCTGTTTATGGTGCCTCAATTGCTGTGAGTTCAAATGTGCTTCTATCATGTTGACATGTAGGGCCTTCCTTTCTTTCTGCTCTCCATCATCCCTAACTCTACACTCTTTCCATTTCCTCTTCTGCCAAGCTTCCTGAGCTTCCAGGAAAGGACTTGATGGAGACATTCTGTTTAGAGATGAAAGTTTTGAGGTCTCTCACTATCTGTGAACAGTCTGACTTCATATTTGCTTCCATCTGTTGTAGGAGGAAGCTTCCCTGCTGATCATTGAAAAAGGCACTGTTCTGTGAGTAAAGCAAAATTTCATTAGGAATTATTTTATTGATACATTTTTTGTTAGTTTTTTAGAGCAGTAGTATTTTACTTCATCCTAGGTCAATGGGCTATGTAGTCTCAGGTTCTTTTTTATTTCTTTTTTTTCTTTCTTTCTTTATTAAAAATTAACACCTCCTCTCCTCCTCCCATTTCCCTCCCACTTCCCCCACTCCCTCTCCCCCTTCCTCTACAGTCCTAAGAGCAGTCAGGGTTTCTTATCCTGTGGGAGGTCCAAGGTCCCCCACCCCTCCATCCAGGTTTAGGAACGTGAGCATCCAAACAGACTAGGCTCCCACAAGGCCAGTCCATGTAGTAGAATGGAAACTCAGTGCCATTGTCCTTGGTTTCTCAGTCAGCCCTCATTGTCAGCCACATTCATAGAGTCCAGTTTAATCACATGTTCCATCAGTCCCAGTCCAGCTGGCCTTGGTGANCTCAGTGCCATTGTCCTTGGTTTCTCAGTCAGCCCTCATTGTCAGCCACATTCATAGAGTCCAGTTTAATCACATGTTCCATCAGTCCCAGTCCAGCTGGCCTTGGTGAGTTCCCATTAGATCAGTCCCATAGTCTCAGTGGGTGGACGTATCCCTCGTGGTTATGACTTCCTTGCTCATGTTCTCCCTCTTTCTGCTCCTCTTGTGGACATTGGGAGCTCATTCCAGTGCTCCAATGTTAGCAGCAGAGGAGAGTGTGCCTGAAATGGCCTTATCCCGTAGTCTCAGGTTCTTGTTATTTGTTTTGTTTTGCTTTGCTTTGTTTCAAGACAGGGTTTCTCTGTAGCTTTGGAGCCTGTCCTGGAACTAGCTCTTGTAAACCAGACTGGCCTTGAACTCACAGGGATCTGCCTGCCTCTGCCTCCTGAGTGTTGGAATTAAAGGTGTGCCTCACCACTGCCCATCTATTCTCAGGTTCCTGGTCACCTAAGCAGTGTCAGGTATGGATTCCATTTGGTAGAGTATGCCTTTAGTCAAATTAGATATTTGTTGGTTATTTCTCCAAAATTGTGCCATGATTGCACTAGCATATGTTGCAGGCAAGACACATGTGATTTTTGATAGTATCATAGTTTATATTTCTCCTTTGGTAGCATGCAAAGTACTTTCCTCTACCAAATATTCAGGTTATAGTTATTTAACATCTTTCTGTCTCTGGACTAAATGCTCCTAAAACCACCTCATCAATCAATATCTTCTCTTAGAAACTGTTCCTATTTGATATTCTTGTCTCCCCTTTTTTTGAAAATGGGGAAGTTCAGCCAATCTCAAAAACACATACAGGTATATAAATATGTATGCTAAATAGACATTCCCTCAAAATGATATTCTTTCATTCTCTCACTATACCTGTAGCCATTTTATAATGTCTACAAACAAATCCTTCTCTTTATTTGGTTAACCATTTTTAGGTTGCAATTGGTTGAAGTGATATTGAAATTAAAAAAAACAGTCAGTAGTATTTGGTTTAGCATTCAATTGTATCAAGAATCTGAATTGCTATTCTAATCAGAACAACTGGAAGGTGGCAGTGTCACCAAAGAACTGGAGCTAGTGTATACTTGGTAGGAGGTGCTAGAGATTTATAGGATGAACCAGGGAGACTTTAGTGTATGGAAGACTCCATATGCAGCTCAGTTCCTCGGCTGTTTCAAAGTGACATATACAACTCAAAGAGGTATTTAGATCCTCTTATTAGGAGAGTCAGGAACCTCACAGCCCAAAGGTGTCAGAGAAATGGACATTCCTGACAGAACTCATTTCTCCTTAGGATTTTAGGTCATTAACCCTTCATCCTTTCTATCTGTGTGCTGTATTACCTCTTCCCTGCTTGTTTAGTATGTATAACTCAGGATTTGCACATAGCTCATACACTATATGAGAGGAAGTTAGACTGTAAAACAGGTAGCCTTCTCTGTTGTCTAGAAGTCTAGAATGAAGAGAAGTGATCACAGAACCAGGCATGTATTTTCATCATCCTATTTTGAAATGGTATGTTTCTGTCTTTAACTATAAACCTCTCTTAATAATCCTTTTTTGGACAAAATACAAGTTAATATTTTTCTTCCTTGAATGTCTGCTTTATTGTCACCTTTCGTGGTTATCTATATGTTTCTGTTTCCTACTTGCTTTAAAAGAACAAACTGACTTGTTTCTCATGTCCACATAGTTGTTCTAGTTAGTGAAGTGACAGAATGCTTATAGGTAAATGTTTTTATTTCCAATTACAATATGTTCAGCAGAGCCGAATCTTACTTCATTTGGAAATTAGCTATCCATCATGTATTTATCTCTATCTCTCCATCTCTCCATCCATACTCAATCTCTAATAGAATCTAAACCAAGGGATTTATGATAGGTGTTCAAAACATAGCTGCCAAAGAGTGAAGTGATGATAAAATAATGCATCAAAGAAGAAGTAGCTAGGCCATCAGTGAGTGCTCCTGACAAGGGCTACTCCAAAAGTGACCATGGACTCAAATCCACATTATAAAGAAGCATTGGTAACAAAAGAACTTTTGAGCTGACAGAATCATTGACTCCTAGTCTTCATTTATAAGAAATTCTTAAATGTTTGGGGTACCTCCAAAGTTTGAGTGTTTTAAGGTCTGTGATTCTATCAATAAGACATATCATGCATTTGTAACAGGGTATGCAGGAATTCCTTACAGGTAATGAGGCCTTTAAGGTGGGATAGTAGGAGAGAGAGGCATAGATGGAAGAGATGAAAAAGCAAGTTTCAAATATCCCAGTACTCCTTGTCTGCCTGAGGCAAGTCAGATGTGGAAAATCAAAATGCCAACATATCTTAGTGTATCTAGTTTAGTTTTGAAGACTCTTTAATTATGAACCCTTTATCAGATATATCATGTTTATTAATAACTATATTGTATAATCACTCATGGGACTTTATAAATAAATACTATACTTGTTAGTTATATATGCTTTAACTCAAGAGATTTTATACAGGATAAACACTCATGGGCTTTCAAACACACAGTCAATTGAGTAATGGACCATTGGTCTACTGAATCAAGTGTATTAATTATACTCCATGGCATTCTAAAGTCACTAAGTTAGTAACAAGCCATTTGCTGTGTAATGTTCTGCACATCTCATTTTCTCTCAAATACCATTTTTTCTCTCTTAATCTTTTTAAATTGGAGTAAGTCCTGACCCAATAGACAGCATCCTTTCTTTATTTTTTTTAATTTTAAGATTTTTTTTAAAAAGTGCTTTTTATCAATTCTTTGAGAATTTTATACAACGTACTTGGAGCATATACTTTCTAGTCCCTAGGCTTCCCTCATGCTAACCTTCCCCACTCTCTCACACTTCTCACTAAATTAGAGTTTCTTTTATCCCCTATTGATTTTGTCCACCTTTCCAAACTACTCCAGGGAGTAGACACTGCCCTGGTGTGTGTTTGACCTAGTAGAAAGTTAGATTATTGAAGAAAACTGACGCTCTCCCACAGACTGCCAAATGTCAGTAATTCTTCAGATGGTACCGAGATTTTTTTGTCTGTCTTTCACCCTCTATGCTGGGATTTTTGTATGACTTGAGCTAGTGCATGCTATCTCATTTGCTGTAAGTTCACATATGCATCTGTTATGTTGTATCTGGAAAACACTCTTTCCTGATGTTATCTCCAAATTCAGGCTCTTTTCCTGGCCCCTCTTCCATAAAGGTCCATGAGCCTTGAGGGAGGGTGTGNGGTACCTCCAAAGTTTGAGTGTTTTAAGGTCTGTGATTCTATCAATAAGACATATCATGCATTTGTAACAGGGTATGCAGGAATTCCTTACAGGTAATGAGGCCTTTAAGGTGGGATAGTAGGAGAGAGAGGCATAGATGGAAGAGATGAAAAAGCAAGTTTCAAATATCCCAGTACTCCTTGTCTGCCTGAGGCAAGTCAGATGTGGAAAATCAAAATGCCAACATATCTTAGTGTATCTAGTTTAGTTTTGAAGACTCTTTAATTATGAACCCTTTATCAGATATATCATGTTTATTAATAACTATATTGTATAATCACTCATGGGACTTTATAAATAAATACTATACTTGTTAGTTATATATGCTTTAACTCAAGAGATTTTATACAGGATAAACACTCATGGGCTTTCAAACACACAGTCAATTGAGTAATGGACCATTGGTCTACTGAATCAAGTGTATTAATTATACTCCATGGCATTCTAAAGTCACTAAGTTAGTAACAAGCCATTTGCTGTGTAATGTTCTGCACATCTCATTTTCTCTCAAATACCATTTTTTCTCTCTTAATCTTTTTAAATTGGAGTAAGTCCTGACCCAATAGACAGCATCCTTTCTTTATTTTTTTTAATTTTAAGATTTTTTTTAAAAAGTGCTTTTTATCAATTCTTTGAGAATTTTATACAACGTACTTGGAGCATATACTTTCTAGTCCCTAGGCTTCCCTCATGCTAACCTTCCCCACTCTCTCACACTTCTCACTAAATTAGAGTTTCTTTTATCCCCTATTGATTTTGTCCACCTTTCCAAACTACTCCAGGGAGTAGACACTGCCCTGGTGTGTGTTTGACCTAGTAGAAAGTTAGATTATTGAAGAAAACTGACGCTCTCCCACAGACTGCCAAATGTCAGTAATTCTTCAGATGGTACCGAGATTTTTTTGTCTGTCTTTCACCCTCTATGCTGGGATTTTTGTATGACTTGAGCTAGTGCATGCTATCTCATTTGCTGTAAGTTCACATATGCATCTGTTATGTTGTATCTGGAAAACACTCTTTCCTGATGTTATCTCCAAATTCAGGCTCTTTTCCTGGCCCCTCTTCCATAAAGGTCCATGAGCCTTGAGGGAGGGTGTGGTACGTACATATGTCCTTTTTAGGAGTGAGCACTCTGCAGTCCTTTATTCTCTGCACAGTGATCAGTAAAAGGTTTCCTTGTTAATTGTTGTCATCTACTGAAAGAAGAATGTCCTCTGATAATATATGATGTGTGCATACATATACTTATGTGTGTTGTACCTACATATATTCATGTATATATACACAATACAAAAATATATATGTATCTGTATTTTGTACACATGAGTGCAAGTACCTGAAGAATTCAGAATAGAGTACTAGATCCTCTAATGCTGGAGTTATAGGCAGTTGTGAGCTACCAGAAACTAAACTTGGATCCTCTTAGGGGATCTCTTTAGCTTTCATAGCCAACAGAGTGATAAACTACCTAAGGCCAGAAGGCAGTTTGCCTCAACAGGGCTCAGTAGTCAGTACTGGTTTAAACTTCTGGAGTTTGACTTTTAGTGTCTTAATTGAGACATATTTACACACAGAAAAATTTAGTGAACACTATTCTGGTTATAATTAATTCAATCTCATGTGCGTAACAAATAATGCAGGTATCCCCTTGAGGAATAAAGTAAGCTAAATACAGATGAGATGTGACTATATTAAAACTCTTGCAAAGTCCAAAAGAATAGGTTATATAAATTGACTGGGGGAAACAGCTTATGATAAGGGTCTTTTGTAAAGTCTACATTCACACAGATAATACAAAGATCACCTGGCTGAAAAGCACTTCTGCTCAAGCCTTCTGGGCAATGAACAGTTGTGTTCCTTATCTTGTAGGGACAACCCTGTGTAGTTAATAGTCTCGGTTCTTCTCTGTATGTCCTTAGCACAGAGAGTGAGGTTCCCCCTGCTGATCCCTTAGACTAATTGTAAATAATCTTAACTGCTGAGTCATTTCATCACAAGATCCTCTTTTCATATACGTAGTGCACTATGTGATAAAAAGCTTCGACAACACAAAGTGATCAGTTATACAAATCTGCAGCTTCAAGACAAGGAGCAATCGAGAAAATGGAGTAGGAAGGGAGGAAAGACAGGAAGAAGGAAGAAGTGGAGGAATGAACAGAGGGAAGGAGAGGACCAGAGGCAGGTAGAAAAGGAGGGACAGAGGGACAAGGATGGAGAAAGGCTATAAAGACTTAGAGTTAGTGAATGAACACAGGGAAAGGGAATGAGAAAATATGGGAAGATGATTAAAATTCGTAAGAGAGGGAATAGAAAGCAGGGGCAGATGTGAATAAGAAATGGAGCAGAACAAAAGACAGGAAGAGAACATGCTGAGGAAAACTGTTGAAGAAACTGACAACTACCAGCAAATGGTATGCTGGTTTCCTCTCTGTCCTGAAGTCAAATCCACAAGAGGAAACTTTGTGTTTTCATCACTTGAGATTTGCATCTTTTAATTTTGCAAATAGAAGTTATAGATTTCCCATCAACCCACTGTATTACTGTTTCAGGAGAGATCAACTATGGTGATAATGAGAAGTGATTTGATTGCCAGTCCATAACAAAAGTTGGAAAGCTTAAGTGGTGAAGTCCTGTGAGTTCCCGAACTGATGTGAAGCTGAGAGCTTCACAGCAAGGAGGATTTGAGGCAGAATCTGACCAAGGGAAAACTGGAGATTTTTTGATATATCTGCTATAGCAGCAATCTAGGTGATATTCGGGCAGCTGGCTTTTCATGATTTGCATTTAGCTTCATTCAGATTGGTGAACATGAAAAATAATAAAAGAATCCACCCTCCCCTCATGTTTCCAGTGGTTTCAATTAAATATCTAAAGTTGCTGCTGTCACCTGTATTCTGTATACAATAAACATCACAAATAATGCATGTGCTCAGACACCTGGTCCCCACTTGTGCTATTTTGGGGAGATTATTTTGGTCCATTTGTCAGCAGATGGAGCCTTTCTGGAGGAAGTACATCACTGGGGACAGTCGTTGAGAGATTATGATAGGATCTTACTTCCACGTATCTTTCAATGTCCATAAACCAAAATAAATTCTTTGTTCCACACCCTGCTGTTTTATCATTGGGTCCTAGCACAACAATAAAAAATAAGTAAACTATCACCTCACATATATTCATGAATTAACACAATAAACAATTCACATAAACACATACACATAAACAATTGTACACACAAGTACACAGGCAACACCACACAGCCCTTGTTTACTTCACAACTAGACCTAGAAACCAAAGATTCAGGTAACCTTTCTAATTGTATCATTTTTTCAGCTAACAAAGAGTGACTCTATGTTTTGTAGAGTTATGATGATAATTTTAATATTTTTACAACTCATTTTGTATTCTGTTTTCAATAATAGTTAACAATAACATTATGCTTTAGCTGAAAAGGCAATAAGTCAGGGTATAATTGATACTGAACAGTTTGCTGCTCTCTGTGAGAATAACATTAATTTTAGTAACAGCAAGTAAAACAAACCTCCTCTTCTGGTTGTACTAATGGCATACATTTACTTTTACTTTCATTTTTCACTTAATTTAATTACTTCTTAAAATTTATAATGTGCTTTCATTTTGTCAACACATGCAGTTAAATTAGTGTGACCCATATGTATATAATAGTGGAGATATTCACTGCAGCATGGCTACACTCCAAAGAAAAATGAACCTCAAGACCCTAACAGCCATTAACTGACAATTGTCCCTCAGCCAAGGTGGGGACTCCAGAGAAGCTCCCATGTTCAAGCTAGAAAGATTAAAAAAAAAAACATGAAGCAGGAAAAGGGATGTGTTATGAGGATTTGATTCTACAGGGAGTTGGCAAGTGAACATTGCCAAAATGTATTGTATAAATGTATAAAGTTCTAAAAGAATGAATTTAAAATGTGCTATAAATGGTCATGTTATGAATTTTAAATTACAACTAAGTAATATCATCACTAGTGTTTACTTGGAAATACATGTTAAGAGGCAATTATATAAAACCTAATAAAAGGGTTGGAAGGATGGCTCAGAGGTTAAGAGTGCACATTGCTCTTCCAGAGATCCCAAGTTCAATATCCAGCAACCACACAGTGCCTCACAACCATCTATAATGAGATCTGATGCCATCTTCTTTCATGGAGACATACATGCAGACAGAACACTATATACATAATAAATAAATAAACATTAAAAATGTACCTGAAAGTTATTCAAAAGAACATAAAAAGTAAATAAAACCTGGTATGCAGATATATTAATTGTATTACAGACTTCTGAACATATAATTATACATTAAGAATATTCTTCATTCATAAATGCACATCATGAAATTACTCTTAACTAATGAATTTTAATTTAATATTTTTTCTTAATACTTTCTTTATGTTAGGAGTAATTGTAGGTTTCAGAAAAGGAGCATTGAAAGCTAAATATCTGGCCTCTTACTTACACAGTGCTGATTCATAGAACATCAATGAGGGAAATTTACTGAAAAGCAGATTAAAAATTATGAAAATTGAAGCCCAGGATGAGTAAAGCAAGAAGATGAAACATGAAGTTAGCATTGTAAAGGAAAACTGAGACTTAAAATTTAAGGGTGGTTTCTAGTTTAGACCTACAATACATTAGATAGACATGTGTGGAAAGAGAATCTTAGGCATGCCTAGTCAGAGAATGTACCTCTGAGGAAGCCTGAGGCTTACAATGTAATATAAGGTATAAATAATAACCAATTATTTTACATTCTTTTTGAAACCACTGATATTCAAAGAAGATACTGTGGAAGAGCCAGCATCTTGGAACAAAATCCATTAGAAACAGACTCTGAGATTCACCTGTACATGCTAGGAATGTATTAAAATACCTTCCCAAACAGGATAGCAGCCTAATACCAGATCACAAAAGAGAAACAATCCAGTTTTATTTCCAGAAAAGACCTGAGGTGTCTTCTGAATGTCAGAACAAAAATATACAGCTGAGAGTTTTCCCCACAATAGTTAAGGCAGTTTGCGACCTACTCTCCTTACTATTATTAATGGGATAAGTTAATCTCTCTGGGAGAATATAAAAATTGAAGACAACATGGCTCCTACCTCCTGCACAAGCCATCAGTGGGGCAGAGGCAGGCAATGTCTGTCAGTTCAAGGCCAGCCTGGTTTATGAAGCAAGTTCCAGGACAGGCACCAATAGTACAGACAAACCCTGTCATGAAAACCAAAAGTAAATTTTAACAAGGGGGGAAGTGCTGTGGGACAATGCTCTTGTATCCTGTTACTTGTAATATTTTTAATAAAATGCTGATTGGACAGTAGCCAGGCAGGAAGTATAGGTGGGGCAACCAGGCAGGAAGTAGAGGTGGGGCGATGAAAATTCTGGGAAGAGGGAAGTTTCAGTCCACAGTAGTGACCCAGATGCAGAGGAAGCAAGATGTGACTGGGCAAAAAAGGTGCCAAGCCATGTGGCTAACTCAGACAAGAATTAAGGGATAATGTAAGCTATAAGAATTAGATAATAAGAAGCCTGAGCTTATGGGCCAATCAGTTTACAACTAATGTATATCTCTGTGTGATTCTTTGGGACTTAATGGCTGCAGGACCAGCCAGGACAGAAAACTCAGTCAACAATAAAAGAAAGGAAAATCCAGTATATCCTGGTGAGGAAAACGGTTTTTCCTAATTAACAATCACGCGCATGCACACACACAGAACTTTAGAGGTGCTGTCCTGATACTTTAGAACAGAATGGAGTTGAACAAAATTTTTTAAAGGAAGTGATATTTGACTGAGACTGAAAAAAAATCATTGATTAGAAGGAGAGAAGTTTTGTCAAACAGGTGGACAAAGATGTGGCATCCAGCAGGAGAGAACATGTGTTTTCACATGCACACATGCACACAGACACACACACACAAACACACACACACACACACACACACATGAATGAACCAGGCAGTGGTGGTACACACCTTTAATCCCAGCACTCAGGAAGTAGAGGCAGGTGGATCTCTTGTGAGTTTGAGGCCAGCCTAGTTTACAAGAGCTAGTTCTAGGACAGGTTCCAAAGCTACAGAGAAACCCTGTCTTGA
>LOEQ01006353.1:7864-24827 GCA_001685075.1 Bramus lutescens | reverse complement strand
GAAAAGATTATACATAATCCAGACTCACTGTAGATTTTCCATTTTTATGTGGATTATTTTTATTTATTCCTTTTAATCTATGATTATCTGTAATCTGTCTCTTTAAAGACTCTACTTTTTCTTAAACCTTAACTTTATTTTATGACTCTCTATACTTTTTTTTCTCTCCTAAGCCTACGTGTATTTATCCAACACTATGACCCATTTTTAGGTCTTTTATGTCTGAGTCTGTCCTTATCACGTTGTCTGTAATTCTCTACTGCCTGGAATAGCTTTTAAAATGCTAAGCAGCTTGATTGCAGCTGTTCTGGATGTTGGCTCCACCTCTCTCCAATTTTAAAATAGTGGAAGTACCACCAATGTTAGCTCTGGGGCAGCCAGGCAGGAGCCACACTCAACAGTCCAACCCCAAGAATGAGCATGCAGCACATACTCTTTATATCTGAGTTACAGCCAAATCTGTCAAGCAAAGCACTGCACAGCCTGGAAACATCTCTGTGTATAATGGTGGGAATCTGCCATACTCTCCCACCTGCCCAAGCCTAGTCAACCTGATCCTGTCACCTGCCTAAGCAGGAAGAGCCAAGCCACAAGCATGGTCTCAGCTACTTTCCTGCAGACCCTAAGTGGGCACACAATCACCTGGGCCCACAAATGCTCCATAGCCAGAGTTTCCATCTCTGGCAGGAGCCTTGTATTAAAATGACGCAGGTTTTATTTTTATTTATTTATTTCCTGGTGATGTTGAGTCAGAAAAATCTCTCTGAGCATGCTGCCAGCAAACAGCAAAAGGCTGTGTTAAACTCTATTTTTTATGTGTGTCTAGAATTAAGGCCTCTTAGGTTTTTAAATGGATTTAGTCCATCACATTGGTGCCAAATTGTTGTAAGGAGAGGCAACTAGTTTGTCTCAGCCACTAGGCTAGCTTACACCCAAAATAACCACACAGAAACTATATTAAGTAAAACCCTGATTGGCCATTAGCTCTAACTTCTTATTGGCTAGCACTTACATATTAGTTTAACCCATTTCCATTAATCTGTATATCTCCATGTGGCTGTGGCTTACCAGAGACTCTAACCAGTGTCCATCTTAGGCAGAGAATTTATGGCTTTTCCCACTCTTTCCTTTTTCCCAGCCTTCAGTTCTGTCTTCTCCATCTACCTAAGTTCTGCCCTATCAGGACCAAAGCAGTTTCTTTAATCATTAAATAATAAAAGCAACACATGAACAGAAGAAACTCCTACACCATTCTTTAGCTGTTATTTATTATTAGTGTCACTTGACATTTATGCCTTTGCTTATTGTTTTAAACATTGAAACATTTTGATATTTTTCTTCATTGATATGCAAATGTCTTACCAGTAGATTTCTTGGCATTCCGACAAAAGTTTCTCAGGTTTGCCACCTTAAACTTGAACTTTCAGTTCAATCCACATATTATAAAGCAATTATAAATACAGAGAAACTTGATTAATCAAAAACTACATCATTGTCCCAGGTGGCAATTTTATAATTGCTCATGAGCCATTAGACAAGAAGGTTGTTTTGCATTTATTCTATATCTTGTACTTGATATATTTACATTTCTTAAAAAATTATTGCATTTTTTTCTCAGTGTGGATATGGGGGGTGAATGCAAGCTGTTTGTACATGTGGAGGTCAGAGGACATCTTTAAGGAGCCAAATAGTACTCCATTGATTGAGACCTGGAGATCCATCTCAGGTCATTAGACTAGGCAATGAGTATCTTCACTCACCAAGACATCTTTAACAAAGTATCAACTTATTAGTTAATGATTAAACAGAGACAAAGTTTAAAATGTCATGGGATTATGACAGATACTATTAACTTCATTCTTTGTAAGAGTCCATACTTTGGATTTAGTCCATGTAACTACTCAATAGCACCAGGGTATTGGGTTAAATTTCTGGCTCTAATTATTATTAGTTTATATTAATTATTTGAAATGAATGTAATATTACTACCTATTTTCATACAAAATAATCAAAACTCAGAGAAAAGGCATAAGAAGAAATCTATCAAAGTTATTTCTTTGGTACTTTGCATCTTCAGCAAATTATTCTCCAATCTTTTTACTTATCTTTCTCCTTCTTAATTTTTGCCCATCCTGTTTGATTTCAGTCTTTTTCAAGATAAAGCATTGAAGAATCAAAAATATTAAGTGAAACACACATTTTCTGGGTAATTTTATTCAGGACTTTTCTGTTCATGGTAAACAAATACAACCTAGAACATGGGAGTAGGTAAATAAAATATGGGGCTACTTTAATAACACTGAGTCTTAGAAAGATACCTCAGGAGTCATGAACACTTTCTTATTTTCCAGAGACTCCAGGACTTCCAGGACTTACAACCACCAACAACTCCAGTTCTGAGACATCCAATATCCTTTTGTGATCTCTGTAGTCACCCCCCAACACACATGATGTACACACACAAAAAAACCATATACCTTAAATATTAGAAATAATAAACAAAAAGGAAAATCTCTTGTAGTTTTATAACAAAACATGTAGCATACCTAACCTAAATATTAGAGAATAAAAGCCTTAAAATACAGAATTCCAAATATTTTTGCACTCTTTGACACAAGGAAATAGAGAATATATGTGCGAAAGATACAGGAGAGTGGCTTAATTACATGCAGGACCTACTTCAAGAGCCATGTACAAGTACCCTTGAGTCACTCATTTGACTGACAGGTTCCTTTGGGGAGTAGCTTGGCGGGTTATCATGCAGCACTTGCACCAGCAGCTGTTCCCTCCCCATCAGTCCACGCTCTCCAAGCTCATTTCATACTCACAGCACAGCATAGGCATTGATTTAGGTTTCATTTTTGAGCTTGGAAGAAATTGTTCTAAAAGTTTCATTTTGCTGTTTCCCAGATAGAGTTTGTGACATTCTCAGATTAATGTTTTGTATTTATTTAAAACTAATCAGAAGGGTTATCAGTAGGATCTCAACAGCAACTAATCAGAAGGGATTTAAGTAGGATTTCAACAGCACAAGGTCTACTCACATATACAGTGTAAAAATGTCACCTTGGAATGTAGAAAAAATATACAATTCCCTGTGATACATAGTCAGGCTTTCCAGATTGGAAAAAAATTGTACACCAGAATTTTAAAGAGCAAGACACACTGTGCTGTGAAATTGTATTGGTGCTTTTCTTTAAAGAAGAAAAGTTTAGCAAAATTCAAGTGTTTGTGTGTGTGTGTGTGTGTGTGTGTGTGTAGCATATCTGTGTGCAAGTACCGTGTGTTTGTGTGCTTGTGTATGTGAGTGCTTTGTGACTGAGCATGTTTGTGACTGTGGAGACAGAGCCTGATGACATGCCTTTTCCTATTGCTTTTTATTTTCTCATTTGAGAAAGAGTCTCTCAGTGAATCTACAGTTCATCTTCTGGCTTGACTTGTTGGCCAGGAAGCTCTGAGTTTTCCCTCTCTATATACAACCTCCCCTGTGCATGGGTACTGGAGATACGAACTCATTGCTTCATGTTTGCTTGGCAAGTACTTTATCTACTGATGCACAATTTAAGTCTTTAAAACAATTTTTAAATGGTAAAATAGGTTGTATAAATAAAAATTTTCCGTTATTTTCTACCATATATGCAAATAGCATAGATCTTAAAGTGTAAATTAAAGCCTTAGATAAGACTGATTGTAAAGACACCTGCCATTTGCTAGTTATTTGAGCACATTTTACTTCTCTGTTTAAAGAAACATTACTTCCAAGTGTACATATTCCTATATGTATATATGTATTTATATATAAATATGTATGTATATATAAAAATGCATGTGTGTATATATGAAAATATGCTTTTTACATATTGCAGAGAATAATTCAGGGTAATCTAACAGAATACTATTTATTGAGAACTACATTATAATAATGTTTCAAGATATGGATTAATAACTCATTTTCAGATGTTTAAGTATTGAAACAGTTGAAAAACATTTTCTAGTTCACCTCAGTGATATGTCATTTGCAAAAGCTCTGAGTGGACATATTTAAAACGATCTCTACAGCAGTTGTACAACTCTATTTAATAGAAAGTTTGATATTAGAACAAAAGAAACATAAATTGAAATTGATTGGTTTGGAAGAATTTAACATCCATAGAATAGTGGCTCTACTCCTTCTTCCTGGGCAGCGCTGCATCACTGTTTTGCTTCACTAAATTAAGAATGCTATCAAATTGGTAGTAAATTCTGTGTTATGAGACTGAGGAAAGTCTGAAGGCTACAAAGAGGCCAAGAGCTCATATACATCCAGAGAAACCAATTAGAAGCAAAGTTTAAAACTCAGCTTTCATTACAAAACTTGGACCGTGAACTGACACTCCATCATTTCCTTTAATAGTCAGCAGATGTCTTCTCTGGAGCTTAGCTGCTGAAGGAGGTAAATTTAATGATGCTACGTGTTTCTAGAATTTGCTCCAAATGAGTTATCCTATTCTTATTTTCTAAATGTGCGACTAAACAGTCTGGTAAATAATATCAACTGAATCTGTTTAGAAATTAGTCACCATACATGCCATGTGGTATTGCCAGAATTTGATGTCATGATCCTAAAATGGAAGACTTGAAAGAACATGTATGTTGTCTCTGTGTGTGTGTGCTTATGTTTATGTGTGTTTATACAATTCTATGATGTTGGAGATAATCTTATGTTATATCTTCAAAAAGAAGTGAAATGACGTCATATTAAGAAGGCTTCTGGTCTGCTGTAGTTTCTCTCTCACTCTCTCTTTTTCTCTCTTTTTTTCTTTTTTGCTCTGTTTTGTTATGTTATTGTTAGTGGTGGTGTATTTGTTTCTGAGGCAGAGTCTAACTATATGAAGCACTGGTTTAGAAGTCTCTCTATAGATTAGGCTCTCCTCCAAGTTAGAGCTCTTCTAGTCTTTGCCCCATGAATACAGGGTCTTTTTTTCTCATATTTATTAAAATAATTTACTTTTCAGTTTACATATAACCCCAGCTTCCCCTCCCTCCCCTTCTCCTGCTACACCACACCCACATCCCATCTGGCATCTACTCCTCAGAGTGGGTATGGCTTTCTTTAGGGAGTCAACAAGATCTGGCATACAAACTTGAAGCAGGACCAGTCCCCTCCCCAAATATTAAGGTTTTTCCACCATAGCAAATGGGCTCTAAAAAATTAGTTCATGCACTTGAGAGAGGTCCTGGTACAGCTGTCAGAGGCACCGCTAACAGATTGAGCCATATAGCTGTCATCCACATTCAAAGAGGCTTAGTTTGGTCCCATGTAGGTTCCCCAGAAATCAGTCCATAATCTGAGATCTCATTAGCTTGGGTCAGCTGGCTCTGTGTTTATCCCATCATGCTCTTGATTCCCCTTGCCTTGTTCATATGATCCTTCCTCCCTCTCTTCAACTGAATTCCAAGAGCTCAGCCCAGTGCTTTGATGTGGGTCACTGCCTCTGCTTCTATCAGTTACTAGACATAACTTCTATGATGACAGTTAGGCTAGTCACTAATCTGATTAAGGTGGAAGGCCATTTCAGACACCCTCTCCACTATTGCTAGGTGTCTTAGCTGAAGTCATTCTTGTTAATTCCTGAGAATTTCTCCAATACCAAGTTTCTCCCTAACCCCATAATGACTCCATCTATCAAGGTATTCCTTTCATTGCTCTCCCCCTCCGTCCTTCCCCCAAATAAGTCTTCTTGATCCCTCATTTGCCCATCCCCCATCCGCTTCCTTCTACCCCTCCCCAATATGTGTCCCTCTCAGGGTTCCCCTTTATACAGAGCTTCTCTGTGATTGTGGATTTTAGATTTTATATTTGTAAGCTTTTTTTTACATTTAATATTCGCTTATGAGTGAATACATGTGGTGTTTGTACTTCTGGGTTTGGGTTATATCACTCAGGATTTTTCTTCTAGTTACCCACACACTAATAGTGACAGGTTACAACACCTCACTCTTACCACTGGACAGGTCTGCCAGACAGAAACTTAACTGAGGAATAATGGACCTAACATATGTCATAACTCAAATGGACTAAACTGACATCTATAGAACATTCCACCCCAACACAAAAGAATATACTTTTTCGCAACACCTCATGCAACCTTCTCTAAACTTGACCACATACTTGGTAACAAAGCAAAGTTCAACAGATACAAAAAAAATGGGATAATCCCCTGCATTTTATAGGATCACAATGGCTTAAATTAGAATTTAGCAACACTAATTACAGAAAGCCTACAAACTCATGGAAATTGAAAAATCTTTAACTGAATTATCACTGGGTCTAGGAAGAGCTAAAGGAATAAATTAAAGACTTCCTAGAATGCAATGAAAATGAAGGCACATGGGGCAGTTATGAAAGCAGTGCTAACAGGAAAGTTTAAAACACCAAGTGCCCACCTAAAGAATGTAGAGAAATTTCACACTAGCAACTTAACAACACACCTAAAAACTCTAGAATAAAAAGAAACACACTCATCCAGGAGGAGGAGATGCCAGGAAATAATCAAATTAATGGCTGAAATCAATAAAACAGAAACAAAGAGAACACTACAAATAATCAATGAAACAAAGAGCTGGTTCTTTGAGAATATCAACAAAGACAGACAAACCCTTATCCAAACTAATCAAAAGGCACAGAGAAAATACCCAAATCAACAAAATTGGAAATGAAAAGGGAACATAACAACAGGCACAGAGGCAATCCAGAGAATCATTAGACCAGATTTCAAAAATCAGAACGCCACAAAATTGGAAAATTTAAAAGAAATGGACAATTTTCTGGATAGATACCACATATCAAAACTTAAAGACCAGATAAACTGATTTTGGTCTTTTGCCTAGAGTATTTGAAAGTGGCCTATCAGTTCTCATTGGTATAATTACACAAAAAACAATCATATAGACAAGAAAGAAAATGATTCCAAAGTTTTACAGGAAGGAAGATAACAGATCAGAAGAAATAGTTTAATTTTGAGATAAGGTTTTGTGTGTATGTGTTTGAGTATGCATGGATATAATAGGGAGCTTATGAATATGGAATACTGAGTAAACTCTATGTAGTATTCTTTAGAATGATCTATACTTGGTTTAAGATTAGTATAGAGCTAATTGATTAGGCTAAATAACTATCAGCAAAAAGAAAGTGTCCAGCTTTTCTCTCCCACTGGGATTACAAACACAAAGCACCACAATTAGATGTTGATTTTGATATTTATTTAACTTTTACATATGGTCTGTTGATTGAATTAACATCCTCATGCTTATGATGCAAGCATTTTGTCAATTAAACTGTCTCTCCATCCCATGATACATACTTCTAACTAAAATAAACAATTTAAATTTTAAATTCCAAATATACATAATTATCATTTGCTTTATTTACAATGAACAAATGCTTCATGTTCTTGAATATTTCTATCAGTGATTTACTTTCTGAAACTATTTTACGTTTATAAAAATTAGGAAGCTGGGTATGATGCAGGTTATGGAAGGTTATATAAGTCTTTGCAATGTGGACCATGAGTTCTAATAATGTTGGTTAGGTGTAGAAAAATTCAATATATGGTTTCCTCATCAATCTGAATTTTATTACTCTTCTTTAGCAGGTCAGATAGTGAATATAGTATTCTAGATAGGAGAACATATAAACTTGGCTGAAATATTTAGCTTGATAGAAATTGTTTCAAAATAACACTCATTTCCCTAAGAATGCTACTGAATTTTTTGAGATTAAGATTGAAAATACAGAGTAATAGATCAAAAATTTCTTGTTGAAGGCTAACAGCATATTAAACATTGTTGAAATATAGCTCTTTGTGGTCATCATTTTGTTGTTTTACTTTTCAATTGATTATTTAGGAATTTAACATAATGAACCCTGATCATCCTTATTTTCCACTCTTCCATGACTGACCCCTCACCCTTTGTGGATATCCCTGCTTAAAACAAAGAGAGAAACGCCCAGTTTGTGTTGTACATATACTCACTGAAGCATGATCAAACTTTCAGTGGCCAGCCCCTTATAAATAAATGCCTCCTTCCCTGATCCCACCTTTATCCCTGACTGTAGCCTTCTACTGTGGAGAGATACACTTCAGCATCCTTATCACAATAATGAAACATGAAATTTATATTTATTGCTTTCTCAAATTGTCTTATAAATTTGTTGTATATGGAAACTTGAGAATGTTTAAAAAACTTATAACTAATTTCTTTGTCAAACTTTTATGTTGTAATTATGAGTTTAGGAATATATATATANTTGACTTGTATATTACACACACATACACACATATACAGGACATGGATTTGAAAGACAGGGAGGAGTGGTATAGGGCAGGATTTGGAAAGAATAAAGAGAAGAAGAAACTTTATAATTATAACATAATCTCAAAAAAGAAACCAGTTGTGTAACATACAGTGATATTTTATTTCTTGTTTTTTGATGTGGTGTAAAGATAAATAATGTTTTGTCATTAAAATACAGGAAAATAAGTTGTTCATCTATTGAATAA
Source organism: Bramus lutescens (assembly GCA_001685075.1). Lineage (NCBI taxonomy): Eukaryota > Metazoa > Chordata > Mammalia > Rodentia > Cricetidae > Bramus > Bramus lutescens. The sequence continues at coordinate 16,284 of LOEQ01006353.1, read as the reverse complement.
ATAAAAGAAACATACTAAAAATTAATACTCAGTTAGTGCCACTTAAGCTTTACTTGTTTATTTATCAAGCTTTATTTATCTAATAGCTAAATTATTCCTATCATATCCCAGCCAAGTGTATAAATGACTCCCTATGGAGATAACAAAAATTGTGACCGATTTTAAAAGAAATTCTGTAGGCAAGAAGACCTAAAAGAACGGAAATGTGATCAAGATTTTCCTATGCAGAGAATTCTGCGTTACAAAGCAAAACTACAGTCAGCCAATGAAACCAACACTGACAATGTCCTTGTAATGAGATTTAGGTTGTCATGGGAACTATGTAAAAATGTTAAGCAATGGACAGAAAAATCTAAAGTATTATTTGAAGGTATATAAAAAGAAATATGGTTCAGGAGATTGTCAGCTTTAGAAAAAGCTGGTGGCAAATCTCGTGTCTGTAGAGAAGAAAGAATTATTTAAGAAGTCTTGAAATGCTTCATTTCAAAATGATTATTAATATGAAAATAATTACAAAAATACTGACAAAAATAACTTACTTAAAATACACAGTAATTTATTAAGACCAACGAATTTTATTCTTTATATGATTTACAATACTTAGCAAAATCCAGAAAATTGAATGAGGTCCAGACTTTGTTGGGAAGGAAATACAGAGACAGATTCACACTACTTAGTCCAGGCTTGCCTGAAATTAACTCTCTAGCTCTGGTTGGAATGGAAGTGCTTGGAATGTAGCAATCATCATCCACCAATACTAATTATGATTAGAAATCTAATAATTAAGTATCATGATACCTACAAAGAAAAGTCTGGTCCAGAAAATTATTGAGTACTAACAGACAAATTGAGATTTAATAAAGAGGTATAAAAACTTTCTTTATTAATGTAAGAAATTCAAATTCTTTGTCTAAATCCAGAAATATATTTTATGAGTTTTTATACAATGTTACTATAGATGAAAATGTTATTATATCCAATGTGGGTGCAGTTTCTGCGTAGTACTAGACACACAGTCTCACAGAAAATACCCTGAACATCTGGCTCTTATAATTTTCCTGCCCCCCCTTCTCAGTGTTCCCTGAGCCTTAGATGCAGGAGTTACATTGTAGATGTCTTTATCGGGATTGGTGTCTATTACTCCACAATTTCTCATTTGTAGGTTTCTGCAATGTTTTTATTCCATGTTGCAATGGGAAGTTTTCTTCTTATTTCTCATTCTAATTGCAATTCCATGTTCTTATTGTTCTTATTCCATGTTGCAATGTTCTATGTTTTCTTCTTATTTTTTATTCCAATGTTCTGAAATATTCTTATTCCATCTATTGCAATGTGAAGTTTTATTGATGATGAGTGACCAATGCACTATCTGTGGGTATAATGACATATATTATTTTTATTTAGGGCTATGCTGGTTTAAAAATTTTGAGGTTACAGGAGTCCTCCAAGATCTGTGTCTTTACTAGTCCTGCCTGAGTACTTGGCTAGGTTTTCAGAACCAGGCATGATTTTCTTCTTAGGTATGTCTTAGTCCAATTAGGGAGCTGTTGGTTATGGTAAATGTATATGTGTCACTAGTTCACACTTGTAGTTATCGTGAGATGCTGGTCCCTGATATACTTGTTGCTCAATGGGAGTGTTGGCTGCTTCCCTCTGAAAGCTTGCATGGCATTTTCTATAACCATGAAAGCTAGTTCTCAGGGAGGAGGCATTCAGGAGTGTTCCAGCTTAGGAGCCTCTGAGTTCTTCAGTTGAAGGGCATGGTATATAAATTTTCAACATCATGGCTGCCTAAACATAAGCTGAACAAAGACCACAATACTATCTGTTCCAAAGTGGATGGGAATATGGAGAGTGGGAGAAAAAAATCTTTCCCCCAAAGCAGAGAAGCTAGTTATACAATACCAAATGATCAGCCTTGAAACATACACAAACAAGTAAACAAGTAAATATATATGCAGACAAAGCAGGATACATACATTCACACACATATGCAATATATATATATATATATATATGCAATAATGAAAAAAACGAGGCTCTGAATTTGAAAGAGAGATAGAAAGAATTATGTAGAAAAGTTGGGAGGGAGAAAAGAGCAGAGGAAATAAAGGAAATATAAAATAAATGAGGACCATGTACGTCATTCAGACCCTGACTGCTGTAGAGACATAGAACCAGATATGGCTGCCAAATAGCACCCACATTACCACAGACTATGGCCTAGACCCCCAGAATCCCAGTGGCCACTGGTGGCAACGTTGACCATGGACAGCAGCACAGATCCTGGCTGTGGCTGGGCTACAGACCCAGGCATAATCAGTCGTAGGACACAGCTCAGGTTCAGATGTCACCATGGCCGCAGGTGGCAGCACAGGCTACCTGATTCAGCATGGTCCTTGTAGTAGTGTGACCCTCAGGCACTGACATGGCCTGAGTTGCCTGCCCAGAGCCCTGTCATTGGCATGACCGTTAATGCATCAGAAGCCATGAACATCCACTCAGACCCTGGGTGCTGTAAAGATATGGACACACACGTGGCTCTCAGCAGCAGCCTGAACTTAATGGCACCATGGCCTCTCAACACAGCCCGGCCCTGGCTGTAGAATAGTCTTCAGATACCAACAGGTCCACAGGTTGTAGTCCAGACCCTGGGTGTCCATGTGGATCCAGTTACACCTTGGGACACTGGACACCAAGACAGACCTCAGCTGAGTAGGACAAAGGACCTGGATATGGTCCTCAGCATCAGCCTGGACAGGATGTCACCATAGGTTCAGGTAGCAGTGCAAGCTACTCAGATCGGTACCACCCCCAGGGCAGCATGGCCTTCCAACACCAACCTGGATCCAGATGACTACACAGACCACAGACCTCTACATGCCTCTCAGTAGTACCAGGAGCCACAGACAACACCTCATGACCCCTCATTTGCTTCACGGCATCAAATCAAGTTTGGTTCTTGGCAGTAGCCCCAAGTCCAGAAATGACTCTGGACTCAGGAGGCTAGCAGTCTGTTCAAAGTAGCCTGTTACTCACTACCCTCACCTCTTCAGTTCTGCCTTTCCGCCCAGCTCATGTATGCTGCACCTCTCTCTCTCTTCTACCTCCATACCCTGTACCCACTCACTACAGTGGTACCCACCCACAATGGTACCCACTTACTACCCTGTACCCACCAACCACAATTTAGCAGGGTGCTAAAATGCAGGAGACAATGGGAGTCACCCCTGGTTGAGTCCTACCATTCACATGGCATGGCAGGGAGCTTTTGGTGTGTTGCAGCCAGGAACTCCAATTCTTTCTTAAGATTTTACTTACCTTCACATTTATTTTGTAAATAGTTAGAGAAAGAAGGCATGGAGTTGATTACGTGGGCATAAAGAAAAAATACAGGAAATGAGAGAGGGAAAATCATTGTCATATTATATATTGTAAAAAGAAAAAATACATCCTGAATAAAATATTATCCAGTGTGAAGAATTAGTTGCAAGGATATACATTGCCCAAGCAATGGAATATTTTTATGGGTGGAGGCACCGAAGAATGAGGAGCTGTATGAACCTATTGCAGCAAGGTGAATCTCAAACAGAAGCCACTCCAGATATCATCTATGTTGATGTACATAGCTTTCCCTTTGCTATCTTCAGTATTTGACCATTTTTATCTTACTGGCATTTGAAAGTTGTCTGTAATTGGTATTGTAATTCATATTGTAGAACTTTCCCTGTCTGGACTCAATATTCCCAACATTGCTTTATTTAGTCCCACTTTTTTTTCTGTGTAATTGAAAGAAGCATTCTCTCCATCATTCTCTCTGCAGCATCTTGAGTAACTTTTTAATAAAAAGTAAATAAAACTCATGCAAATGTAAAATGATCAAGTTTCAAGGTTTTATCATGATCTTCCTTTTCTCCTATATAAGTGAAATATTAACAACTCCATATACCTTACACTGAATCTTGTCACTTAAAAATTTCAATAGCAAAGGATGCAGACTTTTTTCTTCCTTTTGATGGGTTGACATTAAGATGTTCTTGTATGAGCACTATTGACATACATTTCGCTCAGTAGAGGACAGAGATGTTAAAACCCCAAAGTACTTTTGATACTTGTCAACTATGCAGAACCTGAGTAGGAAGGGAGAGTCTCTTCAAGCCCCGATCTCCAGCAGTTTTGATTCCCTTCAGTGATGGGCCATCAGGGAGCTATAGCAGTAAGCAGGAAGGGACTTTAGCAAGTAGTGCTCTCTAGTGTTCCAGTCACCCCACAAGTATGCAGTCTTGTTTCCATGATGTTATAAGTGTTAAAACACTTGCACTGATTCAGGAGTTTGGAAGATCTCAGCTCTTGCTTAGAGCTGGCACTGCAGTCTTCAGGCTTATCTAAAATTTTATTTAAATACTCAGTTCTTGGAAACAGCTAGTGTTGTATCTCCTGTGTATACATAGGATGTATGGTTAATCTTTTCCATATAGGGTCTGAGACCACGGGTGCTGAAGACTTTACAGCATTCTGAAACCCCCTGGAGACCATAGCCTGCACTTCCTTTTCTCTCTCTCTTTAAAGTCTTTTTCCCCCTATTTGGCCTCAGCTTTCTGCACTTCTTGCCATTGTTCTGCTTCTTCTGCCTCATTCCTGTTCAGGCTGCTCTAATCTGGTCAGGTATTTCTTCAGTTTTCGCAGACCGCAGGCTGCCTTGTTCTTGTAGAACTCGTGTGTTTGCTCTCCAGTCTTTGCTTCTTCCTTTTCATATCAGCTTAGCACTTAGTATTGAAACTAATCAAGAAACACAAGCCTTTTCATTTATTTATTAATAATTTCCACCTCCTCCCATCCTCCCATTTCCCTCTCACTCCCCCTACACTCCCTCCCCCTCCCTCTCCAGTCCAAAGAGCAGTCAGGGTTTCCCACCCTGTGGGAAGTTCAAGGCCCTCCCTCCTCCATCCAGGTCTAGGAAGGTGAGCATCCAAACAGACTAGGCTCCCCCAAATCCAGTACAGGCAGTAGAATCAAATCTCAGTACCACATTCAGAGAGTCTGGTTTGATCACATACTCATTCAGTCCCATTCCAGCTGGATTTGGTGAGCTCCCATTAGATCAGTCACACCGTCTCAGAGGGTAGAGGTACCCCTTGCAGTCCTGACTTCCTTGCTCATGTTCTATCTCCTTCTGCTTTTCATCTGGGCCTTGGGAGCTCGAATGTGGGTCTCTGTCTCTATCCCCATCCATAGCCAGATGAAGGTTCTATGGTAATATGCAAGATATTCATCAGTGTGGCTATGGGAGAAGGCCAGTTCAGGCACCCTTTATGGAGCCTGAAGCAGCTTTTCTAGAGTTTCACAAAATGAACCTCAGAAGCCTTTTATATAGTCTAACAAGGTGGTGTTTGGAGAAGTAAAAGCCACTTTCAATAGGCAAGCTCAGTCTTACCTCATAGACCAATTGCAGACACCGAGGCTTATGTTTTAGAACAATCACACAGCCTTTCCTCTAAGCACTAAACATAGCAATCCTCTCTGATGGTCTATGGAGAAGCTTCTCTCCACTGTGACCTAGATGGAAATATTTCAGTTTAACCAGAGTCTGCAGAGGGCTTATGATAGGAAAAAAATTGATACAGTTCATTTCAAATGAACTCATTGAGGTTGCACCTTTGGGAGCTGAGAAAATCAATGACGGCTGTCTCATAGTTCTCTCAAGGTGTATGTGGATTGTTCCAGATGGCTGCTACAAACAGTTATTATTTGAACTTAATATCTGTCCCATTCATAAGGAGGGATGGGCTCAGTTTTCTCTCACTATCAGAGAATAGGCAATGAATTCAATGTAAATTTAGATGAAATAAGTACACAGAAATCCACAGTTGAGATAAAATCATCAACAATACCTATCCTCTCAAGATCAAAAAGAAGATTGTCCTTCCAGAAGTTGTAGAACACTTGAGAACCTGGGAAAGAGAAAGCAAAGTCTTGCTGCTTGGCTATGCTTGGATCAAGCCCTGATATTGGTGCTCTTGATTAGTTACTCCAACTTAATATCCATTACTGATGGCTGGATTTGGTCATACCCTGGTATTTCCACTTAAAATATTGGCCAGAAGGCCATACCAAGCAATGAAATTCCTGCTACAGCTATTTAAATGCAGCAGCAATTAGTCCTGCTTTTATATCCAAATGCACTGCAGCATCAAATAGTGAAGAAATCAGGAAGGTAACTAGGTTACAAGTTATGTGCAAATCAAAACCAATAATACATCTTGAAGAAATATTGATGTGGGAATAATCAAAACAATCTCTCTCTATTTGTATGTGAATCTCATTCTACACACAAATAGTGAACTAATAAAAGCATGATATAAGATGAGAGCAACATTTTAAAACCATTCATGAATGAGAATATCTAACACATGACCCACAGATAAGAAATTATGTAAAATTTTGCAGTGAAACTAAAGCAAAACAGGTAATGTCTAAAAGTAATTCTTTTAGCCATCACAAATGGTTATATCCTAAATATTTATATTATATGTAGTGATAGGAAAAGTGTAGAAAAATATTCTGGTATTATAGCTTGCATCTTAAGGGTAATTAATGAAATCTAAAATGCATTACCCATTTTAAAACTCAACTTTACTGCTTTTAAAAATTATAAGGAAAATACAATATTTAATAAAATATGAATGAACATAAGCCTTTTTGTTAATGCTTTTTACAGTTCTTGGAATGAAACTCAGGACCAAAGACATATTGCCAAGAGTACTACCACTGAGTTACATCTCCAGTCCTTCTCATGATATTTATAAATGCAATAGAATTAATAGCAATAATAAAATGTAAGCAAAAATAGATGTTATAATGTTTACTGGCAATTGAGCCAATAAAAAGAAGACAGTCCTTTGTGTCTTATAATAGATCAATTTTCCATTCCATTGTCCCATATCATGAGATTCTTAATTCAATCCCACAAAATATATTGACTGTTTTTTATGTGCTCATTACCATGTTAATTACTACAAAGAATTATATGAAAGGAGACAGGCCTTAAATCAACTATCAAAGGCTAGAAATAAAATATAGCTAAAATGAAAAATAAGAATATAAACAACATTGTTATGGGTGCTCAAAAGGGTTTTACAGCTCTGTGTGTGGTCTCTATTTGAAATCAGTAAGTCATCACTCTCTTAACTCGCTTAGCCCATCCATCAGTTATAAAGTAGCTTTCAGTATCATATATCAATATAAGTAGAAAGCTAAGTTTCACTATGAAATAACGTATCCTAGAAAGTTAGAAACTGGAATGCCATATAAAAAAGGCATTCTAAACAATTATGGTTATTAGTCAACTAATATAAGGTATTTCACTGAATGTGTGATATTTCTCTCAAGCACACAGAAACAATAATTTAGTGATTCCAGCTTCAAGCATTGCATTATTCTAGTGCTCACCTACATTCCCAGTTTGATTCTAAGTTTCTCCAGCACAACCCACTATACACACATGCTCCCACACTTGCATATTCACATATATGTTCTCTTTCTCTCACACACATGCCATACATAAATGAATTTCTATAGGCATAATCCATGTTGGGGAAAAAGTTTTCAAATATCATTACCTACCTTGCAATTAAATATATTTGAGAATTTAAGATTCAGCTTAAATAACTTAACTTTTGAGTTCCAGACTATTATGATTTTATTAACTAAGACCTAAGGTGTACAGATGTTGATAGCTCATTCTTTCAAAGAATCCATAGAATTTTGGAAACTAGTTTATTTGTCCTCATTTTTGAAAAAGTAGTTAATTGTTTTAGGGCAATTTAAAATTAAAATCTAAATATATTGTTTCCCCCTTTTGCCTTTCCTTCCCTCCCTTCATAACTTTCCATGTATCTCCCTGGAAACTCTCCCATACCTACTCACTGTCTCTCAAACTGATGTTCTTTTTTTTCTTGATTATTGATAGGTATTTATCTGTACACACACATACACACTCACACACATATACACATTCACATATGTTGTTACAAACACACAGCCAACATATGCATAGTTATAGAGATATCTGAGAAAATAGTGATTTCATATACTGTGGTTTGAGTGTATATGATTTTAGGGATGATCGTTTTGCCTTAAATAACCATTAGGGACTTCATGCATGGAAGAAGCTAATATTCCTTCTTTCAATGCTCATTAGTTGTCTTCTACTTTTGGTCTATGATATAGGTGGGTCTTCTGTCTATGTGTTACTTTCATTGGTCAGATAAAGAGACTGCCTTGGTCTTTGATAGGACAGCAGCTTAGATAGGCGGAGAAGACAGAACAGAAGGCTTGGAGAAAGAAAGCAGAGTCAGATAGATGCCGCCATGAAGCTCTGGCCCAAGATGGACATAGGTTAGAATCTTCCTGGTAAGCCA
>LOEQ01006352.1:58727-80022 GCA_001685075.1 Bramus lutescens | reverse complement strand
CTACCTGCCTCTGCCTCCCAAGTGCTGGGATTAAAGGCATGTGCCACCACCGCCCGGCTAATTTTTTTTTTAAATAAGTCACTGACATTTAAATCCACCATGAAGTATAATGCAGCACAGAGACTTCTTCAATGTAACCCAAAGGAAAAGCACAAAAGAAAAAACCTAGAGAACTTAAATAATGTGACATAGGAATGGGCACAAATCAATAAGAAAACTGAGTTTTCTCATCTTCCTGTTGAAATATCTAAGAATGGCTTATAACGCTTTGAGAAAAAAATACTGGACACAATCTTGCTCTCTCTACATCTCATCATAAAGACACAATTAAAATAAAGTGATATTCAAGAAAGCTTATGCAGAAATACTCTAAACATCTAACACCATAGAGATATATCATTTTGGGAAGTTGGAATTCTGAAATATTTGTAAATGCATATTCAGACATTTGGGGGAGATAAGACCCAAGTATAAACAGGAGAGTAATGTATGTTTCACATATATGTTATATACATAACCCAAAGGAATTTTAAACAACATTTTAAATATTTTTTTCCACACAAAGATTCCACAGTGAAGGATTGTCCTCATGTGGTATCAATGTTTCAATATATTTAGGCTGTGGGACATTTCAGATTTTGGATTAGAGATGCTCAACCAAGTAGAAAACTGGCAAATAGAAAATATCAATAGAATAAAAACATGGATCTGGGGGAAATAAAAATAATAGAGTGAAAAATGTCTCAGGAGACTGACAGAAAGGAATGGTAAACCACTATTATATGAGATGAACCAAAGACATTATTGGAGATCAAGCACACTGGAAAATACTATTAACAGCTATATGTGACTTATACAAATGACTTGGCTAAAATGGCAGATTCTCTCAAGACACAAATTCCAAAAACAGGCTTAAGAAGTGGAACCCCTCGCTAATGACAATACATACTGGCTAGGTTTTCTGTCAATCCAACAGAGGCTACAATCATTTGTGAAGAGAAGAATTCTATTGAGAAAATGCCCCCACCTGATTTGCAAGGCAAGACTGTAGTGCACTTTCTTGATGACTGATATGGGAGGCCCAAGCTCACTGTGGTGTTTCCATCCCTGGGTCTTAGGTGCTATAAGAAGACAGGCTGAGCAAGCTATGAGGAGCAAGCCAATAAACAGTGTCCCTCCATGGATTCTGCTCCAGTTCCGCCTTGAGTTTTTGCCCTGACTTCCTTGGATGATGGGCTTAAGCTGTAAGATGAAATAAACCATTTCTTCTCCAAGCTGCTTTGGGTCAGGGTGTTTTATCACATCAATAGAAACCTAAGATACAATGCAAGTGAAAAAAAAATCCCTGAATTTGTAATGAAAACCTTCCCTCTAACTGAAGTTCAGGCCAAGAGAGCATCTCTGGTCAGTTCAATTCAACACTCAGAGCCAGAGGAGAGAATAGCATCCAACTCATTTTCTAAAAGCTGGTGTTTCCACGACACCTAAGCCAGAAGTACCCCATAAGCAAATATACTAGTGTCTTGCAAAATATATCCCCAGATATTAGCGAATGGAATTTAGCAATATTATTTTTATGATCTAATATATCATGACCAAATAGCAATCCCAAATTAGCATGAAAATCAATGCAGTTCCCTAGGTTCTTAAAATAAAGAAAAGCCCCACTCTTATGAAATAAGGGCATAACAGAACTTGTCAATACTCAAATGTCTAGGCAAAACAAGAGTTCTCATCAAATTAGTAACAGGGATGGAAAAAATAGACTGACTAAAACTGGACAAGGGACTTGAATAGGCCTTTCTCCAAAGGTCTACAAATGGTCAACAGACATGCACACACAAAATATCCAACCACTAGAGAACCATTAGGGAACTGTAAATCAAAACCACAATGAGATAGCACTTCATGCTAATTAGAATGGATATTTAGAGTAAACACAGAACAAGTGGGTGAGGGTGTATAGAAATAAGGACCTTTGTATCTTGCCAGCAGTAATGTCAAGCAGTGCAGTTGCCATGGAAACAGTATAACAGTTCTTTAAAACTTACAAATAGAACTGACAAATAATTCAGCAATTTCACTTCTTGGTACATACCTCTGAGCAGCGAAAGCAGGGCCTCCAAGTAATACTTGTACACTTACACTCATGAGAGCATTAACCCAAATCAACTAACGGTAACCATAATTCAAGCATCCATCATAATATGAATGGACACGATAGAGCATATTAATGTAAGAGGATGTTATTCTGCCTCAACAAAGAAGGAGACTGGTAGATGTTACACTGTGGATAAAACTCAAAGGTATTGGGCGAAGGTAAAAGGAACCATTTGCAAAAGGACAGATAATACATGATTCCACACACCTGAGATCCCCAGAGTAGTTAATTCAGAGACAGAAGGTAGATTCTGGTTACCAGAGGATAGAGTATCGGTTTTAATGGAGACAAGAGTCCTTATTTATAATGTGGACAGAATTCTTGAGGTGGGTGTGGTAACAGTTGCCAATCATCATTAATTTGCATAATGCCATGGAACTATTTATTCACTTAAAAACAAGTAAAATTTCTCACAGTAAAGGGGGAAATATAAACGGTCGTTTAGATAGATGGGGTTTACATTTTAAAAGTCCTTACACCTAACAAGGAATAAGACAAAGATGCTGTCTCTCAGTATCTTCCTTTACAGGCTACTGGCAATGGTGCTTAGTGCAATAAGGCAAGAAAAACAAAGGCATGCATAGAAGATGGCATTTCGTAGCCTTTTCCCCATCATTTGTATCCTTTTCACTCCCTGTTTTGCAGCATTGCCTGAGTTTTAGCAGAGTAGAACAAATAAGTGTCTTGTTTAGAGCTAGGGCCCCCATGTGTGAAACTATCAAAGAACAAGTAGATTTAATAGAATGTGGAAAATTCTAAGGCATATATATATAACACCACTGTAAGAGCTTTGAAGAGAAACTTTGCATTAAAGATCCCTCTATAGAAATCAGTTATGTATGTATTGAGAAATGGATTGTTTAAAAATTAATATAATTAACCAGTAGTAGCATTCAGAATATGAATAAAGTAAGGATCTATTTCATCTACATTGAAAAATTATAAAACACTGATGAGGGACATTAAGAAAAAATGCCTGCAAATCAGACCCTATATAAAGGAAGACCAAAGATTTGGTTTCATTAATATGAATGTGAATAGTGACTCATAGGACGGAGGGGTGGTAGAACACTGACAATCAAATATTGCATGTTTTGGAGGTGACAGAAATATTTAATATCTCTGGGTAACTGCTTTTAATTGTATCCAAAGTTCTGTGACTTTTAAAAAAGTGTTTCAATTAATGTGCTTTTCATTTCTAGAAAGATTTTTTTAGCTTCTGAAATAAGTCTGGATATTTTTATATTCTCTTGTTGCTTACTCATATTTCTATTTACTTATCTCATATGCCTTTAAACATACTGTTTATCATCATGTAATCTTTTATCTTTTTTCTTTAGTCTACCTATATAGACATATACATAAAATATCTGTAAGTAAATAGTGCCTCAGGACAGTGTATAAAAGTACAGAATTAGGTTGGGCAGGCTTCCTTAAAGTATAAAATTAATGTTTGACAAAGTCTGATCACACTTTAGCTGACTCCCACAATGGCTAGATCTGTCCATGCCACTGGGGCACACTAAGAATAGCTAAAGGGTTACCCCATCTTTTCCATACATGGATGGGAGCTTTGTGACTCACACATTATTCACATTGCATGAAATTCCTACAAGGAAACAGCTGTGTAAAGCCAGGGAAATCCTTGCATAAACAAGAATTCCACACTGGGGTGGTACTGCCAGCCAGTTCTGAAATAACAGATTTCTTATCAATGGTCCCCACCGGATAAGTGGCATACAGCCTCTAGGAAAAATAGGTTCCTGTCTTACACCACATAGGAAATTCAAGTGGAAGGAGCATAGATTTAAATACAGAGAAGAATGGGGGCAAGGGAAACCTCTCTAAGCCTGTTGGGGGAAAGACAAAAGGTAGGTGGTTAAAACAACAAAGAATCTGAGTGTGGAAAATTACCAGAAGCAGGCATGATGACTAAAGGCAAGATGGCATCCTGGGAGAAATCCTGGAACAGAAAAGGGATGTTAGTGAGGACTCCAGGAATCTGAGCATCACTTGGCACTTCGCTAATCCTATTGATGGAACCAGTCATGAGGTCTTAGTTTAGATCTGGAATTCTCCGCAGGAGGCAGTTTTACTCCCCGGGCAATGTCTGGAGACATCTGGGGCCCCACAAACCTTAGTGGGTCAGCGAGAAACACTGCTAGCAACTATGAATGGAGACAAGGAAAGCTCCTAACACTACTACATGACAGCTATAAAATGCCCCAATACCTAGGTTGAGATGCTACTAGCCAAGTATATTGTGGATGAGGGATGAAGATGGGCCCAGAAGGAGTTAGAAGCTTGTCAAGGCTACTTGGAAACCTTTCTTGCTATCTTGTGACTCTTTGCTCATCTGAAATTATTTAAAAATTAGCCATCTTAACAGCTACAAACTGTCATCATGAATGCCATTTTCACTCATTAAAATGTGTGGAGAGTGCTGTAACAGCAATGTGTGGTGCTCGAGGATGCTTAGTGAAGCTGGAGTTCATGTGGAGACAGCACAGTGCTGTCCTTTGGGAATCCACGCTCGTGAACCTTATGATGAAGTCTCTCTTCTCACCAAAGTCCTAGAAATCTTGCTAAGAAAACCACATGAAACATCCATATTTCTTTCTAAGGACATTCATCAACACATTGTTCTAAATCTTTTTAATAAAAATAATCTGTTCAATAATAAATTTTTGGCTTTCAATGTTAAGTAAATTATACAATAGAAGGCTTTTCAATTAGCTAGGTATTTAACAGGGAATCATGTACAACATAAGTGGAAAATTCATGTATATGATTTCATTTTTGTTTTAAAAAATGGAAAGAAAAAAAGCATTATATTTAGAATAAAAGAAAAGCTTGGTGCATCAACAAGAGAATTCATACAACCTGTGGGAAGACGAGTAGCAGAGTCAAAGTTAACTTTCATGTTTCTATTTTTACTTCAACATTATTTTTTACAATACATGTTTTACTTTTTTCAATAAGAAATAAAACAGTAAAAGAGAAAAAGCAGAGGAGCTAATATATCTAAACATTTTTCTAAGCATCATTTTCACAGAATGCTAAACCTGGAAGAAACCATAGCCAACAATAGAGCCACAACCCAATCACGTTTTAATGATGCTCAAAGTGGGCTTGGACACAGAAGAATAGGTCATATGCAATGACCTCCAAATGCACTACCCTGTGACATTTCATGTGTTTGATGGACCATCTCTACAAATTCCATGGGTGGGGTCTGCAGCTCTACAATTCCAAGTGTTTCACTTGCTCCTATAAACCCAAGAGCATTCATGCTGATCCACTAGTGCCAGAGAAAATCACATGCTCACATTTTCATGGGCCATTTGAACAAAAACATCCAAGCATAGTCTGTCCAGGCAAAAATACATACGCCTCTATCTTCCTCAACTCCACAACATTCCAGAGTCAATGAAAACACCACTCTACTTTACTTAACTGCCAGTTTGATCCTTGGAGTAAGGAGTGAATATATATTAAATAAAATTATACAATCTCTATCTATTCAACCCATGTGTTCATACTCACAAAAGATAGGGTAGAGCCAGGGAAGCATGTTTTGTTCAAAAGCCGACATCATGAGTTTTTACGTTTTGCAAGAGCTGAATCTCAAAGTTGGCGCTGGATTTTTTATTTTTTAGCAACTTTAAAATTTTGGAAACTTTTGTTGTTGCACTGTCTAAGGCTCTCTCTGAGAAAACCCAAGTTGTTCAGAAAATGCATAGCTCTGAGAAAGAGAAAATGTTGAGTGTCTTTTTCTTGTGGTGCCCATATGAATAATGTCACATAATAAATAATAACCACACACTTAATGAAGGTTTCTGAGAACCCACAGGAACACAGGGAAGTTGGGTTTGGTGGCACACATCTGAGATGCTAGCACTTGGAGAGGCAGAGGCAGAAGGGTCACAGCTAATTTGTTTCAGGATAGCTAGGGCTACATAAAGATATTCTGTCTCAAGAAAACCAAAACCAACCAGTCAACCAACCAACCAAATGTTGAATCCAAGTTGACAGGAGATCCAAGGATGTAGTCCATACATGCAAATATTACAATGCACAGAGAAAATGGTTACAGGAAAACTAATGTTGGTAGCTTTTGTGTTCAATTTCTAATTCAATGTACAACCTCTTAGAAGATAATACATAAGTTCCTCCAGTGGTTATGACCAGGGACATTCCCACAGATCATGTGTCACAACAGTCATAGTGGGCAAGAGCAGGTAGACACTTTAGAGGGCAAAGTCTAATCCCAATTGTAGTGACAAAAGTTGTATCAGTTTCAGATAGAACACCACTACTACACATGTCTGCCCTTCAGGACAACTCAACCTTGAAGAATCCATAATAGCCCTAAGAATCAAGACACACAGAAGAGATAAACTCATCTCACCAAATGACTCAAACAAGACAACACTGGTTTGGAGGCAATGGTTCTTACAAAGGATCAGTTGATGTGGTCTTCCCCTCTGTATGCTGTGAATACCATTTGTTAATAAAGAAACTGCTTTGAGCCTATAGCAGAGCAGGGCAGAACAGAGGTAGGCAGGGAAAACTAAACTGAACGCTGGGATAAAGGAGGCAGAGCCAGAGAGAAGCCATGTAGCCCTGCCAGAGACAGACGCCACAACCTCGCGGCAATACACAGATTAATAGAAATGGGTTAGATTAAGATGTAAGAGTTAGATGATAAGAAGCTAGAGCTAATGGACCAAGCAGTGATTTAAACAATACAGTTTCTGTGTGGTTATTTCAGGGCTGGGCAGCTAGGAACAAATAAGCAGCCTCCTATAACAATCAGTGTTGTGTATGTGATGTCCTTCCTGGGTAAGACCAATTTTCTATACTCTCAAAAGACAGCCCCAAACTGTGCCCTGAAGTGCCCCACTTGTGGACTAGGGCCTTTACCAACATGGATCCTTCCATGTTGCTGTGTTCTAATGGCCAATAAATGGAGTACTGATAGCAATATGAAAAGCATTTCCACATTGAACAGCAAACTCTTCTGAAAGCAGAGTTTAAAAAGAATTTGAGTCTGTTCCAACATCTTCACCTATCTCTTGCTTTTCAAAGTTGGCTATCAAGACCAGAAAAGATCAAATCACATCCAAAGGTCTCAGATTTGCCCTAAGGTTATTGGGGTAAAAGAACAGCTTCACCAAGACCGAGGACAAAAATGTATCATCTATTTCTCACCTTTCTGATTTTTCAGTTTATAGGTTGTCTGTACCTAAAACACTTTTCCTTATGTAACTCATCATTATTCCACTTTGTCCTCCCAGGACTGTGTGCAAGTTCATTTCCAGCAAACAGCTCAGATCACACTGAAGACGAATGATATCTACAAAACAGTGTTGAATCCCACTATGAATTCACTCATGTGAGTAGCTTGATACATGTGAATCGCCCAGAGGAGGTGGTGGATAAGGAACTGAGTGGATTAAAATGCAGTGGGTCCTGCATCCAGAGCCCATGGTACCTCTGCTGGTGGTCCTCACCACGGTTGTGACTCATTCCTGTCTAGACAGCTGCTTCTACTGTTTCCTAATTGAAAAATCCAGACCATTATCTGGTCAGTCTTCAGTTCTTGAATCCCTTCCTCTTTATGAATCCCTGGCAAACTTGAACAGATGGAGCATTAGTAACGACTCTCCCTGACATTGTAGAGACACAGCCCATTCACACAATGGAAGGTGTTACTCAGAAAACAAAGCATGTGGGGGGGGGGAGAAATGGGTCTTGTCTTCTAGAGCGGGGTGATGAAAACGGGCAATTTTGGCTCCTTGGAGATGATGGCGTAATCTGAGAAGTGTATTTGATGACCCCACCTTATGAAGACCTATCAATAATGAAAGAAACATGACTTAAAACTTTTCACATCTTTGTGTAACACATCTCAGTGTTTCCTCTTTCTCCACATTCACTTAACCATCTGAAAGATGGCAAACTTGCTCCATGGTAATATTTGACTGTTCTGGCTGACTTCTCAGGGGAAACAGTTTGGAGATCCTCACTTCCCAGTTTGCAAAACAACTGGAGTTTCTGGAGTTTTCACAATCTACCTGTTGGTGGTGAATCTTACATGGCTCCCTTCCTTCCCTAGTTGTTAGGTTCAGGTGTGAGGAGAGGTGGTACAAGGGAAGTGACACAGGGCGTTTAAGTGGCCCTGATGTCACATGAGCTGCTTTGTTGGCTCATCAGAATAGCTTGATCTCCACCTAGCACCCAGACCTTGAATATCTACTCTGAGCCCCATGGTGGTCTGTAGGGTGGGAACAATGGCTCACACAGTTCCTGTCTTTTCAGAGTGTGCAGCCTAGAAGGAAGAGGGTCTCCGGTGAGTAAAGGGGTCACATTAAAACACTCACCTACATGCCTGAGTTTTGTTTCAGCACCATAGAATCAGGGAGCAGCCCAGTGCCTAGAGCCAGTGCTGACACAGTAAGTTGGGGGGATGAGAACAGGTGTGCAGGTGTGCAGAACTCTGGTATGGAGGCACCAGAAGGTGCTAGAGCTGAGCAGTTACCCCAATCCTTGGTGACAATGGTGACTGGCACACGGTGGCAGGCTTTGTGGGTGTCAATAAAAGGGTCATCTGGGATGGCTGCCGTGATGAACAGTTTGGGAAACAGGAAAAGAGCAAGAGAGAATTAGACAGGCTTTGGCCAGAAGCTATGAGGTAGCTCTAGAGTCAGTGGTGGGTGGGGGGTCAGAGACAAAAGCATGTCTCCCTTTGCTTGGCATCACTTCAATCAGCTTCTGAGAATTACCCTGGAAATACCGTTTCTCTGAGTGCTACTATGCTAGAAAACCCCAGCCTAGTTCCCTCCACAATGAATTAATGCACTAGGAAAGAAGAATTCAAGCGACCATCTGGTTGACCTCTCCTGCTGAAATGAGGAGAACCTTGTAAGCAAATGATCTAAGTTTCTAAGATTATGCTTGAACAGGAGAGGCATATTTTATCAAAAGACCCAGGTGACAGATATTTGGGCTTTGTGGGTTGCACAGTTTCTTTTCCAACTCTCAGCTCTGTCACTATGTATAGAATTAGCTGGGGGACATTGTACAAACAGACACCAACGGTTGTGGGATTGGGCCGAGTCACTGCTGACACCTGCTCTCTTCAACTGTTGAGTGAGAGGAGGTTCCAGTTTCTATGTGCAGTCACATACACATTCAAACAGCCCCCGTCTCATGTTGTGGCTAACAAAACAAACAAAAACTCATTTCTCCTGATCCTTCAGAAAAGGTAAGAAAATATCAACCTAAGACTGTTTACTTGGTCATGACCATGCACACGCCTTATCAGATGGACAGGTGGTGGCTGTAGTGTTAGTGGCAATCTCACTGGGAAGTGCTGCAGACAGGAGCAGCCTCAGGACATCCAGAGGGACGTACATGATGCTGGATAGCCCAATCCCTACAGCTGACAATCCATCTGGTACCTTGGCAAGCCCTGCTGGCTCACCTACAAAACATGCCTCTGCTGAATCCATTTTTTGTTGTTTGTATATATATATACATATATAGTTTCAAGGCTGACCACTTTATGCTAGGCAACTAAAAGGGATAGCTCTGCTTCCCTTGCAGAGGCTAGCTCTTCCTCTATCAGCAGCCAGTACTTGCCTGTAACTCATAGGTGTTACCCTATGAGACTTGAGACTTTGCCGGTTCCTGGCTAGCATGTCTAGTGATAGTGCTGTGTTTTTTTTGGGGGGGGGTTGGGGTGTGTGTGAGTGTGTGTGTGTGTTTGTGTGTGTGTGTGTGTGTAACAAGAATACTCAGGGAAGAAGAGGTTATCAATTTGAGAATGGAAGTAGTTGGAGGAAGGGGACTTTGGAGGGGCTAGAGGAAAAGGAAGGGAGAAATGTTAAGTGATTATATTTTAGCTTAAAATGTATACAAAATTTTAAAAAACAAACAAGCAAGGCTGTGGGTCCATTCTCACAGCCGAATGAATGAACAGAGGTCAACTGGAGGGAATATTTCACCGCTATCTTTCTACGGTGAGAAGATGACAGTCCATAGCCCACTACAGTCCTGTCCTGGATGGAACCTAGGAAGACTTCTGACTTCTTTCAGTGGAAAATGCCAGAGAGGCCAGCTCTGACATGCACTGCACAGCACACTCTGGGTAGACACCCCTCATCAGTGCACCTTAGAGAACTATCCAGTAAGTGAAGCTCCTCATTCAAGGTCACATCTATTCCCTGGGATCCAAAGTCCCAGCCCTCTTGCTCCAGCTCAGAGCAACACTGAAGGACCATTCCCACCCCTGAGGTTGCTATGGCCTTGTTTTGTATGTCCAGAGAGTGCCTTCTCCCTCGTCCTTCAATTCAGGTCATTCTCACAAGCACTCCCTAGGATATAGACTTTCCATTGATCTTCCCGTCAGAGTCTGAGTTCTAAAAACATAGGATACAATACTGGAAAGAAGTTCTAAATCAGAAATCAGTAAATGGTATGTCTGGCATACCATTTGCCTTTGTAAATAAAGTTTTATTGGCAAAGCCAAATCAGCCAATACATCACAGTGCTTTCCCACCAGAACATCAAAGCTGAGTAAATACCATACAAATCAGAGGGTCTGTGAAGATGGATACACTTTCCTTTATAAGAGGAGGAGAAAGGGGAGAGGAATAGTGAGAAGGAGAGGAGGAGAATTGTAGTAGGAGGCCACTCGTTCATTTCCTGGCAGCCCAGACTCCCGAAATAATCACTCAGAAACTGTATTAATAAAATCACTGCTTGACCTATTAGCTTTTGCATATTTATACATAATTTTTACATCTTGAATTAATCCATTTCTATTCATCTGTGTATCGCCACGTGTCTATGGC
The DNA here is from genome assembly GCA_001685075.1 of Bramus lutescens. NCBI lineage: Eukaryota > Metazoa > Chordata > Mammalia > Rodentia > Cricetidae > Bramus > Bramus lutescens. The sequence continues at coordinate 69,000 of LOEQ01006352.1, read as the reverse complement.
TTACCAGCAAGGTTTCGCGTGTCTTTTCATGGTGGTTGCTCCTTACTCTGCCTTCTTTCTCCCAGCATTCAGTTTAGTTTTCCCCACCTACCTCTATTCCCTGGGCAGGCCCAAGATAGTTTCTTTATTAACCAATGGTATTCACAGCATACAAGGTGGAATCCCACATCAGAGAAGAGAGGGAAAGGGAAGAGAGGGGAAAGGAGGTAAGAAGAGGAGAGGGAAAGATATGGGGGAGAAAGTAGAAGAAAGAAGAGAGGGGGAATGAAGGGGAAAGAAGAGTAAGGGGGAGAAGAGAAAAAAGAACTACAGGTTGCTTCATGTAAGTCTAGATCATCAGAGGAAGGAAACACAGTTTCAAAATAAATTTTCTTCCCAAGCCTTCTGAGCCCTCTAGAAATAAGTCCTCTGGGATGAGAGAGCTGGATCCAGAAGGCCATCTTCTTCTCAGGTAAGCCTGATGTGTAAACAAAATGAAGCTGGCTCACTACAGACACCTCACACCTCAGAACACAAGCAGACTTGATATCCATGTGGTGGTCTGGCAGGAACATCTCCCTTCCAGCTATGCCGACTAGTGCCTTTAGAGCAGTGGTTCTTAACCTTCCTAATGCCGTGACCCTTTTATTCAGTTCTTCATGTTGCAATGACCCCAACAATAAAAATATTCCACTGCTCCTTCATAACTGTAGTTTTGCTACTGTTATGAATTGTAATATAAATGTCCAATATGTAACCCCAAGGGGTTGCGACCCACAGGTTGAGAACTACTTTTTTAGAGCATGTGCTGTTGCCAAGGGCCTACTGGTCCAGAAGGCCCACCACAAAGCAGGAAGTCAGGCAAGCAGGTGTGGGCGGAGCATTCCTTAGTCTTTTCTTCAATATCATCTAACATTGTATCTTGCTCTCTGTCTACTCGGATGTCTCAGGAATGAAGGAAGCTTCAGAGCTGAACCATAGGACAAAACAAACTAGGCAATACTTAGTGTATCATAATCAATAGTGGAGCAATCATATACACAGTGATGTCAGAACCATTCAGATCAATATGAAATCCCAGAGTGGTACCAAGACGCAGATTTCAGATACGTATCTCTGAGCTGATGAGCTTTAGCCAAATCAATAACACAGAAACCCATTTGTAGCCCACTGGCCACCACCCCAAGATATGTTCTTAAGCAGTCTTCAAATATCACCTTCTATGGTGACAGTAGAGACAGGGCCACTACTGGGCACCACCAATGCCTGACTACTGTGCTGAGGATTGTTGCTGGGAAGAATACAATAGGAACCATGGACACAGCTTTGGCACTGAATGGATACACGGACTTGGGTAAGTCATTTAATCTTCAAGCCTTATTTGTCTTGTTTACAAAAGAGGCTTAACTGATACGTTCCCTACAGAACTGTCTAGATGATTTAAAACAGCGGCTATAAACCAAGGTCTGGTACTGTGGATTTTTATAGCACACACCATGATTATTCATGATGCTGATAATGAGTACAAGGGTGGTAACAGTGGTGAAGGTTTACCTCACTACAGGGGCAGAGATTTGTATGGTTTTTACCTTGATGGTGCCAGCAGGATGCTCACTAACAGTGAAGAGAAACCACCAAGGACCAATGATGTATGCAAAAAGAAAACAGATTCTTAACCTCACTCCCAAGGAGAAGCAGGCGCCCATGTGTCTGCGGGGATGTTTTGCCCCAGGCAGACAGGAGTATCTTCTGTTTTACATGACGTGGCTGCATGTAACTCATCTCTCCTCATTTCAGGGGTCTTCTGGAGTGCATGCATCTCTTCAAGGCTTACCCAAGAATAACATCTGTAGAACTTTCTATCCAGTGACCTAATGACTACAGCCAAAACTGTCTTGACTTTGTCTATGGACTCTCCCACGCAGCATCTACAAAGGGAGCTAGATGACAGCAAAGCAAGCTCAGAGGGGCTCCTGCTTGAAAGGGGTTTGGATGAAAGGAGTCGGCTTAGGACACTATGAAGGATGATGCCCATTAATAGTGTGTGTAGCCACAGGAAGCCATCAAGAATGCCTCAGATACAGTTCCAGCTACAGACAGGAAGATGCACAGGTCCTCTGAGTCTTAATGAGCATCGCCACGGTCTGAGAGTACTTGCATTAGGCTAAAAGGCTCTCTGAGGTTAGCAGCTGAGCTTGCAAGTGCACCCTGGGATGATGGTGTGCCCTGTACCAGGACAGAATGGGATCATTAGAACTAGTGGGTTGCCACTCATGCTTGTAATTGGCAGACAGGAATTCTGCAGCATGCTTTCTCATTATTCAACAAGAAATGTAGCTCACTGAAAATTAGTGTAGAAAGACATGAGTGAGAGTGTATGCAAACTAGGTAGGTAAATGCATGTGTGTGTGTACCCATCCTCAACAGAGACACGTGGCCCAAACACTAAACTAGCCTCTCTTTTTGTGGAGCACCACTTTCTAAAAGACACACGGGTCTCTGCTTTCCTTTGGGTCTGAGGGTTAGGAATTATTTCTTTGCACATCTCCTCAATCCTTGATGTTTTCTGTGGTTGTTGGATATTCAGGTAGAAATTGCTGACACTCACAAGGTACTTCTTCCCCTCGAAAGGTCCATCTGGGGCTGATAGAGAATGGGAAATAGCATTAAGCTTGAAGACATTCACCAACACTAATTACTGAGTGAATGATATAAGCTCAGAGTGGTGGTGTCGCTGTCCACATTCATTGAGCTAGAAAATAAGAGAATGTGCTCAGGGCTCCAAGTCTTTGTAGCTTTCTTCAAATGATAGGATGAGGCCCCGTAATTTAGAGTCAGGCTCTAAACGTGAGTCTCTACAATACATTCCTATTCTGATGGATGTCAGCCCCACAGGAGGCAGAACTAATATCCCCTAACCCACCTAAGCAAACCCTTTACGGGAACAGCCAGCCTCTTTACGAAGCCAGAGGGAAGCCACTCTGATCCAAGATGGGTGTTTTGTGATCCAGCTCCAGTTATTTTTAAAGAGCCTTTGGTGAAATTTTCTAAAAATCCAAGTGATTATTCTATACCAAGAGACAGAGCATCAAGTCATGCTCACCACGGAGTGCAGTTTCTCTATTTCTGGAATCGTCATCAATAAGGAAGATGAAGTGCCCAGCTTGAGTGGTTGCCTTAAATACTAAAGCGGAGTTTATCTTTGTAATGTGGAATGGCTGTTTGCATCTTCCTGCATGCAATGAGCCTGTTGATTCTGGCATCTCAATCATTTAATCAATTCAAAAGCTATATCGAACTTACTTTACAGATCTCTCAGCAGCCAATATATCTACCCTTGTTAAAATTAATTGCATCATTTAACATTTCCACGTGCATTATAGTTTTAAGTGTTTCATGGTCATTTTTTATTAATAAACCCTTAATGAACAAAAATTCATACTATAAAATTATTACGCATATGCTGCGTTTTCAGTTTTACTATTATTTCTTTGAAATATTTTCCCCAAGTGGAAAGTCTATGACTCATAAAGCAGTCACTCTCACAGAAAGTACAGGACTGGAAATAGAAGTTTACTCAGAGACAGAGAAATCTGTGCTGCTTCCCTCCCTCTGATAGACTCACTTCCTCTCCTGAATGCCAAGGGGTCTCAGGGAAGCCCACCTGGGAGAGTCTGTCTGGTCCTGAAATCACAGAAATAGAAACAAATCCCAGCCAGGATCCTCCAGACACAGCTCAGGACACATGATTCCTTTTGCTGCTGTTTGGGAAGAAACATTCCAACTTTCCCATTAGAAATTATGCTGTAATTACTACATATGCACATGCGCGCGCGCACACACACACACACACACACAAAGACACACACACTTCATTCCATTATAGAGCCCAGGTGCAGCTTTGAAATGTTGAAGCTAACATATTTTTATCAATGGCGTGATTGAAAAGTAAAAAACCTTAGAATTCTAGACAATCCCTCAACATTCAGATGTTGGACCCCTGAAGAGGTTTTTAAATATCTGGGTGGAGTGGCATTTTATTTGACTTACCCTGCTCTGGCATGTGATGTGAGCAGGCTCTATTCCAGCTGCTATGGGAGCCACTGTTTGCTGTGGGTTGCTATGTGGCCTGACACTATCTTGCTGGGACAGGGGACTTGAGTGAAGGTCTCTCACTATCTCTACGTGTCTTATCTGAGAACAGGTTCCCAATCAGACTTCAGCACCAACTTAGGAGTTGTTGACTTGAGGCAGAGACAACCAAATGCTCACTGTGAACACTCTACTGGGCTGGGTGAACAGAAGAAAATCAACAGCACTCTCTTAGCCCAACACTGACATTGGGCCCCCTCCAGCAAGGAGACATCTACTCACCTGCCCGGTAACTCCAGCCGGGGATATGGATGGAGAGATGGTCGGCATGGCTGCTAGTGGTACATGGTGCAAGTTCCTCTTTCTCCTTTCTTACTGGGACCTGGTTCCTTCTCACATCTGCAAATTTGACTTTTTCCAGGGGAGGGGAGCTAGTCCGAGGGCATGTGCCTCTCCCCAAATGTACTGGCACCAACGCTGGGCTCTCCTTCCAGTGACCTTCCTGTGGCTGGCCCAATTGTGGACCTAGGAGGTCCTGCTTTCCCTCCAGGAGCTCCTGCGGCAGGGCTTTGCTGATTGGCTCGCCATTAGCTGTGCTGTCTACGCCATCTGCTGTTAACCTGTGGGAACTACAGCGGAGGCTGAGAGACAGGACAGACCTGTGTACTTCGGGGCTAGCAATCTGAGGTTGCTCAAGGGGGACAGAAAGCGATTTGTCCAAATAGTAAATGGCATTGGGACACTGCTGAGATACCCGGAGGTGGACACATGAACTGAACACCAGTGGTACTTTTCTTGATGGTGAACTGTCTGAAGAAAAACTGTCCTCTTTGTCACCCATGTGGGTGATCGAGTACTCCTGCCTTGCACACAGCCTCCTCGTATGAGCCTGGGGTACCTTCATCCCCTCTACAGAGCCACTGTTGGGGAACTCTGTACAGGTGAAGGATCCACTATGCTGACTTAGATGGGTACCACTGGCCAGAGCCGGGGGGTCTTGGAGCAAAGCATCCTTGGCCCTGCAATTGGGACATAGTGAGTCCCTAACAGTGTCCCATACCAAGGAGTTGGCTGGAGGGCCCACACGTCGTGCAGTGATGGTGATAGATGAGAACCCTCTGTGGGGGCCTCTGCCCAGGTTGTCCCCTGTGGACAGTGGTTCTGTCTCTAGTCCTTGTTCATCTGATGGAGTCAGAATTCCCAAACTGTCTGGAGCAAATGACCTGTACATCTTCATTCCACTGTGCCTGGCCGAAGCTGGCTTTGGGGGACACAGTTGAGGTTGAGTGATTGCTTGTGGCAGAGGCAGCAGGGCTCCATTTTCTATTGATTTCCTCTCATCAATCAGCTGGGAAATGATAGGTGATATCACTTTTGTGTTTTGGGATGCCAACATATCCTAGAAAATAGGTAGAGAAATTTTAATTATTCCAGGAATTCACAGGAATACAGCTAGTAAACTCTCATGGGTCATGGGGATTCTGAGGAAGAAGCACTTAGATTTCTCAGTAAAGCCTTCAAGGCTCCCTTGATACCAAATCTGAGTGTTCTGAAGAGATGGAAACCTAGGTATGTTTGTGGGGAAATAGTGTTCTAGATACGTGAGCCTAATTAGGGGAAGGGCAGACTCACTCGGCTGGGTGTTGGTCTTAGTTTGTGCTCTATCAGTGGAGACCCTCTGACTGTGAGAGTTGCTTCTGCCTGACCCTAGAACCCCAAAACAAAACCTCACAGCCTCAATAGGGAAGGGAGGCAAAACGATCGAGGTGGCCGAGAGTTGGAGGTGGGGAAGTGATAGTCTGTGGTTCAGCACTCTGGTGATGGTCTCAGTAAACGTAACAAGGAGCCACTTCCCTAGTTTCTTCACTCACAATCTTCCATCTTGGCCCGTTAAGGCTACTTTCTGCTTGCTTGGCCTCACAGAAATCCAAGCTCAGAGAACAAGACAAGGGAAATCAGATGTTTAAGTTCAGTTTCCAAGACTAGCCAAGCAAGTTGGCTTTTCGCCCCAGGATGGGGTGTATGTACCAAGATGGATATATTCCAGCACACAGAGTATAGCCGTAGCTCAAGGCTACTCTTTGAGGAGCTTTTGTCCACATTTTAAATGATCAAGGAATTCCACGCTTCCTAATTAGCAGTTCCCCAGTTCCTATGTAAATCACTGCCATGTGCAGAATAGGCACCGTGCTTTTTGGCACCAGGTCTAACCAGATTAAGAGCAAGGAGGAGAACCTCTCTGCTCTTGCTGTTTTCATGGACATGTGTTGAGTACTGCAGAAGGCTGATGCAGCCCAGCAATCAGTGTGCACAGAGCCATGTTCCATTTTTTTATGTGTCTAAAATGAACTTGTGTACAGAACCACAGAGACGCTGAGATAATGGTAAAAACTGTAGCCTTGGAAGCCAGAAGGCCTCACGAGAGTGATCAGCATTCAAGGCAGCAGATCTCAAACCCCCAGCATATCTGAGGACCACCTAGAACACTGTGAACACAGGTTCCCCAGGCCTGAGATTCTGATGGTGGAACCCGCAGTAGTCTGTACACCGCAGTGATTCTGACGGAGGCCGTGTAGGGAGCATGAACAGAGTCACAGCTGGCCGGCTGTCATCTCAAGGATGCATTCACAAGGGGCGGGCCTAGGTCCATGGAAGCCTGGGCTTTGCCTTTCCCAAGATGTAAGAGAACAAGGGTAGGATTTGCATTTCCTTTATCACATGTTTAATATTCATTTATTTAAATCACTGAGCGTTCTCCACAGCAGGACCTGGGACTCTGCACATAACATGTTGATGACACATGGAGTCATTTGGGAAAAGGATTCTCCATTGGAAAAATGCTTCCATAGGGTGGACCTGTTCCCTATGCTGGATTCTCTCACCCAGCCGTGAAGTAAGGGAGGAGCTAGGTCCTGCCTCAACTTGATGTGCTAGGCTTTGTTTCAAGGCTGTGGAAGGTCTGTCCCTTTCTGAATGGAGACAGAGGAGGAGGGGATGGGGAGGAGTGTAGATGGGAAGAGGGGGGAACAGGAGGAGAGGAGGGAGGGGAAACTGAGGTCAGTGTATAAAATAAATGAAAAATAATGTTATTTAAATTAAAAAAGATGAGCCTATAGGCAAGTCTGTGGTACCCATTTTCCTAATTGATGATTGGTAGAGGAGAACCTAGCTGACTGTGGGAGGTGCAACCCCTCCTCGGTGTTCCTGGGGGAAGTAAGAAAACAGACTGAGCAAGCCATGGGGAGCAAGTCAGTAAGCAGCACTCTAAGGAGACGGGGATAGCTTTGAACTCAGAGCTCTGCCTGCCTCTGCCATCTGAGCGCTGGGATGAAAGGAGTGCGCTACCAAACCTGGCTCCCTTGGTTTCTACGTCCTTTTTTACTTTTTAAAGGTATGTAAGAAGTTGCAAATTTCAAAAGATAACCAGAAATGGGGGAATAAATAGGGAGTCCATTTTAAACCTCCTTCAGAGTTTAGAAACAATTAAAATCTTTTTGCCTCATGGACAAGAATAGCACTTCAAGCTTCCCTTCCAGTCTTACTGCCACCTTCCAAGGTCAACAGTTCAAGGTCACCCAGTGGAGTCTCCAGCTGTGAGCAGAGGTGCTTCCCTGGCACCTCTGATGCTATGGTACAAAACAATTACCTGTAGCCTGCAAACCCCAGAGGCCCATGCCTCCATCTTAGGCAAATCAGAAGACTTTAGTGGGCTAGAGCTGGGCTGGAGGCAGGAGCCACTGCCTTTCGGGTTTCTGTGTCTCCAGCAGGCTTCCTGTGATGCTGTGGTACTCCCCTACTCTACCCTTCTCCTGGCAGCCCCCCCAGGCCTGTGATTTGCTTGCAAGAACATGACAGTGCACCTGGAACCCATCTGACAGTTCACAGTCCCTCCCATCCTAGCTAAATTTAGCTCTGAGAATGATTGTTCCTGTGCACCCCACAATGGGTGTAATCATACCCAGTGGGAATTCCTTTGACAATGATCTTTGGAGGAAAAAAAAAACAAAAACAAAAACAAAACCCAGCTTGGAACCTGTGGAGTTGTTCTTACTCTGCAGGGCAGAGCTTCCTCAAGTTTGGACCAGTGACAAATTGCCCTCAAAAATATCATGGGGTTGGGGTAGAGATCCCTGAGGACATTGGTCTCCAGGCATAAGTTGAATCAGGACCTGTGGGGGCAAGGTCTAGAATCTGTATTTGTAACCAGCTCCTGGGTGACCCTTAGGGGTGTGTGGATACGGAGGAAGGAGGTTGAGCTGACTTAGGTGACCCGGGACCCATCCTAACCTCAGAAAAGCCTTGATTTGCATAGCTGTAATCAAGAAGAAGATTGAAAAGGAGTCTGTTAGGATGCACCCTTCCTGGTACGGGAATCACCAATATCAAAGGGCCCCCATCTTGGGTTCAGGCTCCTGTGAGAGTCTGGGCCTTAGAATTAGCAGGGCTGAATTGCTAGGAATAAAGAGTTGCCAGTTCCACATGGAGCTCCACAGAAAAGACCCTGATACTGGCAATGACAATCTGGTTCCTCCAGGCAGAGCTCAAGGACTTTCTTGCTGAGGGCTTCCTTAGGGCCACAGGCCTTGGGCATCCTTGCAAAAGGACCCAGGGTCTCTGGAGAGCCTGACTAAAGAGCTAGCTGCCGGGTTCACTAGAGGAGGTCTGGAAAGTGTGGCTGTGATTGTTTGACTCCATCAGAAGAAACAGGAAAGGGTGATAATGAGAAGTGTGAATCTCAACTTATTCCTCAAGCTCTTGTGTTATTCGGGGTGACACCATTCCTGGGTGAAAACACACTGGCCAGCACCAGGCCCGGGAACAATAGTCTGCCTTCTCTTCTTCACAGGGAATGTGTGAAGAACAGAAAGATATGACAGGGTGACAGTGTCTCTCAAGTCGTAAGCCTTGCTTTGGTTTCTTCTCTGCTACTATAACAAAATACCAGGATGAAAGTAATGGAAGGAAGGGAGGGCGGGAGAGAGGGAGAGAGGAAGGAAGGGAGGGAGGGAAGGAGGAAGGGAGGGGGAAGGAAGGGAAGGAGGGTGTATTTAGCTTCAAGTTCAATGTGCAGTCCACCACCAGCAGTAGCATCTTGAAGTAGCTTGTCACACCAAGGTTACAGTATAAAGGCCCAGGATCCAACCCGTGAAATGGTGCCATCCACAATTAAGATGAGCCTTCCCACATCAATAGACAAGAGAATCCCCTAAAGGTTTGCTCAGAGTCCCATCTCCTGGGTGATTCTAGGCTTTGTCAAACTGACAATTAACACTAATTATCATAGGCATTAATAATTATTCAATAATATTAATTAAAAATATAATTATAAAATATAATAATTAACAATTATTTAATAAATTACTTTTTCCTTGACTCAGCAGAAATTAGTAGAGAACTGATATGATCAAAACAACAGAGGCATCTCATCCAACTTATACTTTCCAATAACTGTTTTTGGTGTTGTTCGTAACGTTACAGTTATAGGCAAACCATATGCTTAATGATCCAGATGACAAATATTTATTGAACACCTATTAATACTACATGCCATGTGCATGTTGAGTAACAGAAACCTTTGCAGTCTCCTGGAATTAACAGGCTAGAGGCACTATCCAAATGATCAGGACCATCATTAGACTGAGTTTAACCAAAGATCCCCAAACACACAAGTAGACAGGGTAAAAAGGAGATGAGGGGCTATTCACCCTTTAGCATATACAATACTTCTGTAAGGCAAGTCTTATTTATCAAAACTAATTTTCTCACTGAGAGCAGCAGATAATCAAATAGAATATGCAACCTAGGGCTAGGGAGATGGCTTGGTTAATGAAGTGTTTCCGCACAGGCATGGAGTTTGAGTTTGGATCTCCAGCATCTGTTGACAGTAAACATGGCTCTGTCTCGTACCTTCACCATGAGGCTAGACTCTCAGAAAGCTAAGGAATGGGGTAGATCCAGCTATCAAAGCCACGGCTTTAATCCTAGCCATATTGCTTAGTAAATTAAAGACTCATGTGGTCAGAAAAAGAGATATATAGTAAAGATAGATTAAAAGATGAAGAAAACCTCTAAATGGTTTACTATTTATTTAAAAATAAATGTAGGCTTGTTAGAGAAAAGAAAAAATGAAGTCCTTAAAAAAGGGTGTGTGTGTGAGAGAGAGAGAGAGAGAGAGTGAGAGAGAGAGAGGAGAGAGAGAGAG
>LOEQ01006352.1:42442-58698 GCA_001685075.1 Bramus lutescens | reverse complement strand
CTTTAATCCCAGCACTTGGGAGGCAGAGGCAGGTGGATCTCTGTGAGTTTAAAGACAGCCTGGTCTACAGAGTGGTTTCCAGGGCAGCCAAAGATACACAGAAAAACCCTATCTCAAAAACCCAAAAATTAAAAAGAAAAAGAAAAAATAGATTTTAAAATAAAGCCATGTAAAGATGGAAAAGACACAAAGAGTCTGGACACTGTATGTTATTGTGTTGTCTTTGAATTGTCTGAATGCTGAGGAAGGAGCAACAGTTGCTAAAAGACATTTAATTATAAATGTTACTGGATTAATCCAACATACATATTTTGAAAATGCTTTGACTTCAAATTTAAGTCAAAAGTTATGTTACTTTGGAGAAGAGGTTTTGCTTTTGTTTCCACAGGAAATGAGAGGCTGTGGATTCATTCTGAGTTAAGAAAATCACATTTGATCAAGGAAGACCCCCTGAGAAATCTGCAATAGGAGCAGATGGCCCAGATGTCTGAATTCTACATCCAGAACAGTTTCAAGACTGCTGGCTGAGATGATCAAGCCTCACAGAATATTCCAGTGAGGACTTGATCATAATTCTAAATTTTCTTTAGGTCCCCATAAGATTATNGAACAGTTTCAAGACTGCTGGCTGAGATGATCAAGCCTCACAGAATATTCCAGTGAGGACTTGATCATAATTCTAAATTTTCTTTAGGTCCCCATAAGATTATTAGCACCCCCAGTCAGCAGGAAGTATCCTGGGAAACAACACCCACATTTCCAACAAAATGGATTATGAATGTTTGTCTTTGTTTAAGGTATTGATTACAAGTTGCTATGGATAATAGTCAGGAAAAAAGCTAAACAAAGGAAATTAGATTCAGAGTTTTTGTTTTGAAAAAAACGGGGGGTGTGGGACAATGGTCTTCTATCCTGTAAAAATTTGTTGCTTGAATTGCTTTAATAAAATGCTGATTGGTCAGTAGCTAGGCAGGAAGTATAGGTGGGGCAACCAGAACAGGAGAATTATGGGAAGAGAAAAGGCTGAGTCTGCAGTCATCACCCAGACACAGGAATCAAGATGAGAATGCCTCACTGATAAAGGTACCAAGCCACGTGGCTAACATAGACAATAATTATGGGCTAATTTAAGATGTAAGAATTAGTTAATAAGGAACCTGAGCTAATACAGTTTATAATTAATGTAGACCTCTGTGTGTTTCTTTGGGACTATACGGCTGCAGGACAGGGTGGGACAGAAATATTTGTCAAGAAGCACCCACATAAAAAGTAAGACATGGTTGCATATGCCTGTAACCACAACGTTAGGGAATCAGAACCAAGAGGATCCCTGGGGCTCATTGGCCAACTAGTCTCGGAAAAAGAATGAAGACTCTATGTCAAAAAATGAGGAAGGAACCAACCAAGGAAGATATGAAGTCAACCTCTGAACTCTGCGTGCACAGGTGAATGCAGCAAAACTACACACACACACACACACACACACACACACACACAGTGAGAAAAAGGGACAAGTTATAAAAGCACAGATTGTCCCAATCAAGCTATTTGGGGAGGATACTCCCTCTATCTTTTAACAAAGTTGGCTTTGTTAAACTATAGGTGGCTTTGAAGAGAGATGGCTTTCATGTAAAATAAAGTTGAAAGATGTAAGACGAGATTGAAAAGGATGAATAAAACCAGCTGGTACTGAAATGGATGCGTGTTCAAAGGTGAATGACAGCCAGGCTGAGTTTGAGTGTGGCTTTGGTAGCAGACCGTCTCCTGACCAGTGTCTTCCAAGATAATTCTTGCCATCTCTTGCTCATAGATGCTGCGATTGATTTCTTTAAAATGTTTTACAATATTGGTTTATTTTAAACAGTTGCAGCCTGGTTTTGTAGAGCTGGTAAGTCTTTGCATGCTTCTTATCGACTCTGTTTGCTTTTTATTTATGCCTTAAGGCATATGACTAAGAAGGGCATCGTTTGCTAAACTGAAATAAGAGGGAGATAAGTGGCAGTTACTCAGAGCAATCCCTACCCTGAGTCACTGAGGTGAAAATGACTTTCTTCCTGCAGCAATTTATATCTCCGAAGGAGAAGCATTCAGTCTGCTCTGGACCTTTAAAATATGTTTTTTCCCCCTGGATGAGACAGTTCTTTCCTCTGCCAGTATCGCTCTGCAACCCATGACTGTATTTCTCAGATTCGAATCTATCTCCTCACAGATACCCGCTGCCACTGTTACCTTCACCCGCTGCAAACCTGCTGACCCTCATAGAGCAGACCTGGAAGCATCATTGCTGAGTAATCTATCAACCCAGTGCTACTGTGTCCTGGATACAAGGGCAATTCAGTCTTGCATTTACTCTGCTGAGAAGCAATGGGGACTGGGGGCTGCAAAACCGGAAATGGGAGCTCTGCTCTCTCCTCATGGTGAAGCCATTGTCTTTCTGTGCAGTCAGTAAAAACCAGAAGACTCAGGTGGGTAACACAGCAGTAAGAAGCTGGCTAGAATCAACCTCTCTCCCATGTTTTCATTACGATTAGTAGATACGAGAGTTGCCATCTTAAGCATTCTAAGTGCATGTTTCCCTGCTGTCAAATGCATTCTATAATGTGGTGCAGCCCTCACCATCCATCTCCAGAACTCATCTCATAAAGCTAAAATTCTGTTCCCATTAAAATAAAAAGTCCCCACTCCCTCCTCCTTGCGGCCGCTGGAAACCAACAAGAATCAATGATTTGAAGTAGGGGGAAGGCAGTCAGTAAACCACAGGATGTGCAATTGCTTCTCATAATCTGAAGAAATTAAAAATAAAAATTAGAAACCCTTTAAAGGACACAGGAATGTTGGGATAGTGCATGACTGAAGAAAGCCATGAAAGTTGATATGTACTTTTAAGGCAGCCTTTTCAAACACAGGGAAAATAAGGAAAGGATATATAATCAATATTTTCTTTTGTATACGTTTCTGTATTTTTGTAAGTTTCTTCCTTGTGTTTGTGCATTTGCATTTGTGAAGATGCACAGCACATGTGTGTGTATATGTGTGTGTGTGTGTGTGTGTGTGTTTATGTGTATGTTCAGAGAATGAACCAGGTTGTCTTTCTCTGTGTTCTCTAGGACAGGGTCTCCTACTGATCCTGGAGGTCAGCAATCTGGCTAAACTGGCTGCACAGTAAATTCTAGCATCTCCTGCTCCACTCTACTGTGCTGGGGTTATAGGTGCACAACACCATGCCTGACTTTTGTGTGGGTGTTGGAGATCCAAACTCAAGTCCCCATGTTTGTGAGACATATACTTTAATTACTGAGGCATCTCTAAGTCCCTATTTTCCTAAGTTTGTATATGATATTGTCATTAAGTTTAGTATAAGGACAACTTGGATTCAAGTAAATATACATAGTGATTGTGGTCCATGTTTTACTCTTAAACAACCACTTGGCAGAAGAAGCATGGCTTCTCATCATTGCTCCAGCCTTGAGTGATTCGGAAGGGAAGTGATCAGTCTTGTGCAGGCTCTGGAGAGAGGCTGAGAGCTAGGGCACTAACCCAGGCGGGGAATCTGCTAGAGGCTTTCATCACTTGGCGGTGGCATTATGACACACACAGGACAAGCTTTCAAAGCTCTTGGTTAGGAGGAAAATTAGAAAGTCACACTATTAGATGATCCAGACAATTCCAAGGCAGGGGTTGAGAAGGTGTGATTTCCAGGAGATGACTCAGTTACAGGGAACAACTGCCTCCCTCCTCTCCTCCTCCTCTCCTCTCCTCTCCTCTCCTCCCTCCCCTGTCCTCTCCTCCTCCTCCTTTCCTCACATATGTGTGTGTGTGTGTGTGTGTGTATGGGTGTGGGAGAGAGGGAGAGAGAGAGAGAGAGAGAGAGAGAGAGAGAGAGAGAGAGAGAGAACATGAATACAGGGATTTGGCCACATGACCCCAAGATCTTTATCATGATTAGTGACCAAACACTGATTAGTGTTGACATTAATAGAAAGTACTGGAATTTTCCAGGTCAATGTGGAGAACAGAAGGGAAATATGGTCAACTCGAGCATCAACATTTTCTTCCTTTCCACTGTGCTGAGAATAGAATCCGGGGCGTTGTGTGTGCTATGCAAAAGTTCTATAATTGTGCTGTATCTCTGGCCATAAATCTTGTCTTTTCATAGTAGTAATCCATCTCAGCAATGTTCCCATCCTTCCCAGACTCAACTCTTCTTTTCCCCAGCCTCTTCTCTAACCTCCATTTCCAATGACCACACCTCCTCCTGTTTACACCCCACCCCCTTCTACCCTGGGTGCTTGCTCTGCTCCCAGGGAACAAATCAAGTACACCAAGGCATGTTGCAGTCTTGTCACAGTGAGTGTGATGTGCTCCTCTAGAATAGGCTTTGAATGCCAGCAACTACATCTCTTTTCATCTTGCAACTACATCTCTTTTCATCTTAAGGGCCAGAATAGCATCAACACTGCTTAGTTTTTGCTAATGATACAAGCTAGAGTCATGTGAGAAGTGGGAATCTCAATTGAGAAAATGCCCCCATCATAATAGTCTATGGGTGTAGCTGTGAGGCATTTTCTTGATTGATGATTCATGTGGGAGGGCCCAGCCCACTATGAACAGTGCATCCCAGGGCAGATGGGCCTGGGCTTTATAAGAAAACTAGCTTGCAAACCAGGGGAACAAGTCAGTAAGCAGCATTCCTCCATCTCCGAGTCAGTTCCTGTCTCTAGGTTCCTGTCTTGAGCTCCTGCCCTGGCCTTCTCGATTATGGACTACAACCTGTAAGTAAAACAAACACTTTCCTTCCCAAGCTGGTTTTGTCTCAGCAACAGAAACCAAACTAGAATAGCATCTTTTATTCTTGGGAGATTGGGGCCGGGATCCCTGGATGAGCAGTAGATCTTTACTAAATGCAGAGTGACATAAAAGGCACATATTTCTGAGAAAGAACCTAAGAGCAGACATGTTTACTATTTAAATTATTTACAAGGAAATATTGATAAGACCCAGCAGGTGTGTTATAATCTGGTCAGACCTCCAGAGCAAAGGAGGAAATGAGAGATCTGGGGCCCAGCAGCTTAGCTGCCTCAAGAGTTGCGTGTGTGCGATGCGTGACTCTACATCGAAGCTTTGTTTTGGCTTCTGCACAAAGGGTTCAGCATCAGGACTCCCACTCCGGGCCAACAGAAGCATCAAATGAGTCAGCCAATTCCAGAGGACCTGGCATATAAACTGGCAATGCTATCCACTGTGGGCAGAGCTCTCCACCCTCTGGTTTGAAGCCCTTCCTTATATAAACATGACTTCTAATTTTTGTCTCTGTTTCACACTACTGATGCCTTTTCAGCTGAAACAACCTGTACCAGCTTGTTATGTTTCAAAGCACTTCCTCCTGACCTTCTGGATGCTACATGGCAGGATATTCTGGCTCCCCTCTCCTACTTTAAAATCGAGTTAGACCATCAGACTCTCCTCTGACACTGCAAACTTACAAATTGTTAATTAAGATTATAGAACTATTTAATATATATATACACACATATATGTGTCTGTATGTGTGTATATATATATGTGCACTATACTTTTCCTATAAAATTCTTAATCACTTGTGGTTGGATTTTTCTTGATTCATTAATTCAACATTCAAGTAAAGAAAACAAACCACAAACCTATCTCGAGCAGGCCAGCAATTGTGTTTTATAGTTCAAAACCTTTTGCTGACCAGTCTAGAAGTCACAAACATATGTTACCTTGGCGAAGTCCAACTTCCTCTCTGTAACATCAGCCTGGAGAATTTTAAAGGCGATTTGATCATTTGTACTATAGCGTGTGTCCAGTAATCCTAGACCAAAGGAGATGACACGGCTACTTTTAGTACACAGAAGGATAAAATAGAACGTGTAACTTCCATTTTACTATAAAATTTAATGTCCCCCCACTCCCATAATATACCAGCCAATTGTAGCTCAAGTATATTATGAGCCATGACAAGACCCATGTTTTTTTCCTTCACTGTTCCAGCCACTTCTACCCTCAGAGTTCGTTATTATTGATTCGGCTACAAGAGTCCTTCTCCATACAGTTGTTCCTGTTCTTTAGATTCAGTAAGTGCTTGACCAGATGTGGCTCTAATCATGTGTCCATTGTCCCCAAGTTTACACTCAGAGAGAGAAAACCACATTTCTACATTTCCTGGCATCTCTAGCATCAAGGCATAAACACAAGATTGACTTTGGCCAGCTTCTCGATGCAACCATAACTAGACGGACAGTGGAGGACCCAGTACTGACAGCCAAGCCACTTTAGAGAGCGTGAAGATATTTGGGGGATAACATAGGGACTCTTGCTATAAAGACAACTAAGGCTTTGGTCAGGCCTGAATGTAGAGGAGAGACACATGGACAAGACCTCTCTTGGCTTAAGTTTCCTGATGGACGGAACCTGCCCTGTCTGACTCTCAGAACTCCAAGCAAAGGTGCTTTTAGGAAAAGCATCTTTGGATGAAAGCCAGAAGCATCTTAAAGCTAGCCTGGGTCCTGAGGCAAAACGGAGACATGCTTACCTGTGGGTCCACAGTAGTGACCCCAAGATCTCGCACAGTAATATTTGCCAGGATGTTCCTACAGAAATGTGAGTTAGACATAGGAAGACCTGACTGGGGGAGTCTATGCAAAAATATCCAGAGATCTAGTCTCTTCAGACCAGGGGCAAAACATGCTCTCTCCAAGACTGTAGAATGTGATTTTTCACAACACTATAATGGATGATACTGGTCCTAGAGATTAAAACTGTCTAAAACAGGCTCTCTAAATTTAACATGCTATGTCAGAGTTCTAGAATATGATGACATCAGGGTGGGGGTGAGGACTCCATTTCCAGCACCATAAAAAGATTCCCTTCTTCTTTAGATAGAGGTTAAAGCATTATTCAGAGAAAAACATCATATACCACAGTACTGTCAAGTTTGGCAGATTTGTGAAGGGGCCAGGATTTGACTCTGAGGGTTTCCAAGGGTCACCTCTAACCCACCCAAAGCCTATCTCCTTTATAACCTGTCTTTGAGTGACAATAAACTTCTGTCATGTCCTGACTTGGGCTCTGGCTCCATCTATGACTGTCACTGAATGACAATGGGTCATTCAAGGTAATGTGCACTGATTACTTTCTGTGAAGCACTAATATCAGACCTGAGGGGCTTGGAGGGCTCCTGTGCAATGCTGATGCTTCAGCATGATCTGACAGTGAGACTGATGGAGACAGAAGTCACTGGGCCTGATTGTGTAGCATGGCACTCAGTGGGTTTTCATCTGCACTACTTTGGTCCTAGCTGGCCCTCAGTGTATCACCTGTGGACCCTGCCTTCATCCATAAATGCAGACAATGGTACCATATACAGAAACACAGGCCTTGCCCTCACTGCCCTGGGAGATCTTCATCAAAGCACTTTGGTGAGGATGGAGTATCAGGTAAATATGCCATAAGAGGCAGAGGGTGCTACTGTTAGAGCACAGTTCAAGGTGGCTCCTGCCAAAGTCCAGTATCACTAACGTGGTAGTACCAGTGGTCACACAAACACTAACATTGAACCACAGAGACCCAGGGCTTGAGTTCTAGGTCTGAGTCCATGGATTACTTTGAGCACATTGCTTGGCATACCCTGGTTCCTCCCTGTGTTTGTTTGTTTGTTTTGTTTTCCAAGACAGGATTTATCTGTAGCTTTGGAGCTTGTCTTGTAGACCAGGCTGGCCTCGAACTCACAGAGATCCACTTGCCTCTGCCTCCCGAGTGCTGGGATTAAAAGCGTGCGCCACCACCGCCCAGCTCTCCCTGTGTTATAGAGAGTATGAAGGTGGCTATTTCACAGGGTTACTGGAATAAATTGAGGGGCGCAACTAAGTTGATCTCAGTGCAGTGTGCAGAACATAACACTATGTCATAATAAGCATTCGCTATCGGGAATAGCCTCATTTCTAGTGGGGGAAAGGGAAGGCTGCTGGGATTGGGAAGCATGAGTGATTGAGTATGTATAAGCTTCCTATGCCTGCTGTAACAAATGGCCACAAGACAAACACATCCGCTACAGCTGTGGAGGTCAAGTTCAACACAGGGCTAAAGTCAAATGAGCAGCCCAGCACTTCTTTCTGAAGGTGCTGAGGGGGGGTTGCTTTCCTGGACTTTTCTTGTTGCTAGACACTGTCCATGTTCCATAGCCTGTGCCTCACTCCATCCTCTGCCCTTGCCGCTGTCCCTTCTCCTTGACTCTTCCTTACTGTTTCCCTTGAACAAGGATTCCTGAACTGGAGTGAGGCCACCTGGACAATCCAAGGTAATGTCTTCATCTCAAGAATGGATCAGAACATGGGCATATTTGGGGTGTCATATTTCTTGTACTATAGTAATTGGGAAGATTCAGGTAGAGAGACTGAAGAACCTTCAAATATGAACACTAAGTCTATGTAACAACACAGAAAAACATAATGACACACTATGGAAAGGAACCAAAAACCCATGGAGCAGTGACTGTGACATTAACACCATGTATGAGGCAATCTACAAAAACAGTAAAATGAGTCATGGGAAAATGGCCTTAGGTGAAAAAAAAAAAACAAGTGCCCTAGGTTGTAGGGCCTGACCAACTGAAGGATTCAGGTCAGTTAGGATTTGTATCTGAAGAGTCATTCACAGCTGAGGTAGAATTATAGTCACGTGGCTATACATAACATTTTTTCTGCCTCACTTGTTTCTGTTTTCTACATCTACAAAGTAAGAACATGGGACTGATGCTTTTGAGCCATCATTGTCCCCTTTGCTGGATTGCAACCCCATCCCTTTGCTGTAAGTAACTTGCTGTCAATAATGCAGAGCCCCTTTCTTTCCTGAGCATAATTCTTCACATTGAATCATAATTACTGTGATTATGATATAAAAAGCCATGACAGAACATTGACGAAAGGCCAAAGTTAACCTTGGACAACATCACTCAGGTCCCCCTCTACTGAGCACCCTTCACTGGCACATGGAGCATCTCTGAAAGAATGCTCTATATATTCTTGATGCCCTCAGCCTCTGCCTCAGGGCTTTGGTTCTTGGAGGGAAAAGCTATGGAGGCTAACCATCCCTCTTTTCTACCCCATAGCAGAATTTCTCCAAGCACCCTCCTCCAGCGACAGGGCCAACATTAGATGAATTGCTAATAGATATCTGTTCTGGTTGTACCACCCCCCAGATCTACCTAATGAGGATCCCATTGGGAAGCTGAGATATCCACCCATGCTTCAGCCAGTGTTTCAGCACACTTGAAGTAGCTCAAGTCCCACGTGGTCTAAGACTAATAACCTCCCTTATAGATGTTAAATTGATGACCAAGAAGGGAGCCATGATGTTTTGATTTAAAAACTACCTTGCAACTTGCAGCGATCTGGGTCCCACCTCTAAGCAAGGGGATCAAAGGAGGCTTTAATTAATATAAACCTACTGCAATGCTAGACAACTGATATGTACAATGCAACTGGTGAAAATCATTCAATTATCCAATGATCCATAGTCACTCTTGCTGACGTATGTATCAAGTCAAGATGACGATGAAGATCATCATAGGAGAATTTTAAAGAGAAAAATGGAAAGGGGTGGGGAGAAAGTTGGATAAGCAGGCAGATGACAAAGCAGGGGGAAAGTGGAGCAAGGTAAAGAACGAAGAAAGACAAGAGCTAGTCACACTCTGATGGCTCGTAGGATGTACATACAGCATGATAAATTCCTACATATTGGCCAACACAGCTTCAACTGTCCCGAAGAACAGCCAACAAGAGCCACCGTGTATTGCCTAATGAATCAATCCATCAATGCCACATGCAAACAGGAAGTGTATGGATTCTGGGTGTGTGCCTGAGCACACTTCCTTCTGCATCTAAGTCACTGTGTCAGAGGCAAGGTACACTCAGTCCCCTCTCCTTGTTCTGGGGGGTTTTTGTAGAAAAGCATTTCTAATCTGACAGGAGTCAGAGGGTACTCTTGATTGCCTCTGTCTCCTTAACAATAATTCTTTTTACCGTTTTAAAACACATTTTGTAGAGAAAAATCGCTTAAGATTTAGATTTCACTGTCTCTGTGGGATTTAACCTCAGTTAAGCCTCTAGAGATTTCTTCCCATTCGGGACTTATAGAACAATGTGGTCTTTTGTGAATTTTTCTGGGTTCTCTCCTTCATGCCTTCTGTTCACCTCTGCTTCCTCTTAACACACCCATATGGAACAATCTCCCCAGGGGGTTCCGGGTCCCCTTGATGAGCACCACCTTTAAGCTCCGCTGCTCCAAGTCATCCCTGACTCAGCCTTCCCCCAAAAGGAGATCGTTTAACTTCCCTAGAGTTCAGCACTCCATCCCTCTTGCCTCCGTGCTTGGTGAGCAGTAATACCGCCCTCTACCTACAGTACAGAAGCCTTACCCTTTGCATCCCTGCCTCCTCTCACTGCCAGCATCCTCCCAAAAGGCAAAGATGGTCTCAGGGGGAGGTTCCTCTCCATTGCATCAGTATACTTTTCCTGTGTTTCCCGGTCTTGGCAAGGTCACTCCTGGGCCAATGGCTACTAGCCATACCTCCTGGCAAGCTTGGTTAAATCCCCTCAACACCACCGGCAGTGACATTGAGTAGAGACTCCATGGCTTAGAAAATTTAACATTGGTGCACCATGTATGGGCACCCAGAGGCTCAAGAGAACCAGGACAGGAACCCTTGAAACAAGACTGCTTCACATCCTGGCTGGGGGTACCTTGAACGTCTTCGCAGCCTTGAACCGTCTCACAACTTGATTACATATACTGCCTCCCAGCCCTTCCTTGGGCTAACTCCTAGTTCCTCAGCCCTACATAGTGCAAAGTTACCTCCTCTCAAAGGAACTCTCTGACATGCTCCTACCTGCACATCCAAGGCTGTGTTAGTGTCTGTACAGGTTGTCTATAGACACCATAATGGATTGTCATAAACCATGAGGCTCACAGCAACAATAGGTTATTCTCTTATAGCCCTGAAGGCTGGAAACTAAGGTGTCTGTAGGGACGAGCTATGCTTCCCCTGAAGGATCCAGGGAAGGGTCCTTCCTGTGACTCTCAGATGCTAGGCGTTGCTGGAAATCCTTTGTTTTCTTGACTTGTGGCCACCTGGCTCAGACCTCTGCCTCCATCTTCCCACAGCCATCTTTCTCAAGGGCTTATGCCTCTAAATCCTTTTGCCCTCATAAAGATACTAGGTCTAGGGACTACCCTACTCCATTGTGATCTCCCCTTAACACAGCTGTATCTTCAAAGACCCTGCTTTCCAATGAGGTCATACTCAAACCATCAAGGGTTAGGCCTGGAACATCTTTTAGGCGGGAGCGAGTCAACTCACAGCCCTGTCCCAGACAAGTGTTATGGCGTGTACTGCTGTGCCTGTCAATCAGACTGACTCCTAACATCCATCGCTCTTCCTGGAACATGGTACCAATGATGTCTGGTCAGTTGAAGATACCAAGTAGACACCACACAAGTATAACACTTATACTCTGATATCTGTGAGGGGAAAACCAGAACGTACCTTCCCCAGACAGTTTGATCATGTCCCACTAATGGTTCAAAGCCATCTTACTTCATTTCAAAGACCATCTAATGATGAAAACGTGATTTGCCAAATCGAGAAACATGGCCACAGTTTGAATCTCAGAATGAGTCAGGTTTCCACCCTTCCACCCTGGTCTGGCTGATGAAATCATTGAAATGTTTACCTAGCAACCAGGCGATGGATAGCCACCCCAAGGTCGCTTCTTGTCACCATTAATTTGGGGTTAACATCTGAGACTCATTTGACAAGGACAATGAGTTTTAAGAGAATTGTTTAAAAGCTTCCTGCTGGGAACAGTTAGACCTGAGCGGGAGGACTCTAAGTACTGCCTGGAGTTGGAAGATTTCCCAAGCTGTCCCTACATTCTTGTGTTTCACTTGCTGTGATGATGTCGGTCACTTACTAAGCAGTGAGTCCGTATGAAAGTTCCTCAAGAGGGCTGCAGAGATGTCTCAGAGCTTAAGAGCATGGACCACTCTTGCAAATGACCTGAGTGGGTTCTTAGCACTGACACCAGGGGGATCACAACCACTGGTAACTCTAGCTCCAGGGAGTCTAACACCCTCTTCTGGACTCTGTGGAGACTTGTGCTCACATGTACACAGACTTACACAGATACACATAATTTTAAAAAAGTAAAAATAAATCCATTTTAAAGTTTCTTAGGACTAAATATCTCAGGTAACATCATAATGTTAAACAATTTAATCTACCTAGTTCTAGTTTTTATATGCTACTCTAGCTCAAGTTCAGCAATATGACAGACATTCCATCTACTGCAGTAGCTATTATGGCTGGCTTTTATACAATCAAGTAAACTATCTTTGACCCTAAGATATGGAGAATATTTTCTTGTGATTTATATGTGACTCAATTTGAAGTGGATTCCACAGTTATTCCCCCTTATCTAGGAAGGGAAGTAGTCCATGACACAACTGAAGTATTAGAATTGCAGATGGTATCAGCTATCTACATACTATGCCTTCCCTATGCTGGGAGACCTAGGAAAAGTGCAATTTAAAAATCAGGCAGAATATGAGAATGGCAGCAGTAACCAATGATGAAGCATGAACAATCACTATAATATGCTATAGTAAAACTCTGTGTGTGTGTGTGTGTGTATGTGTGCATGCAGGTGGTGGGCCAGAAGATAGTCTCCATTATTAATCCTTGGGTACCATTTATACTTTTTTTTTTAAGACTGGGGTCTTCCATTGACCTAGACCAGTCAATAACCCCCATGGATCTGCCTGTTTCTGCCTTCTTAGTGTTGAGATTACAAGTATACAACATCATGCTGGGATGTGTGTGTGTGTGCGTGCGTGCGTGCGTGCGTGCGTGTGTGTGTGTGTTTTGCATATGCCTGTGTGTATTGGTACACATGCTTATATATGTTGCTGGAAGTCAAAGGAGGGTTCTCTATAACTTTCTACCTTATTTTTTCTTTTTTGGTTTTTTCATAGAGGGTTTCTTTGTGTAACTGCCCTGGCTCTCCTAGAACTCCCTCTGGAAACCAGGCTGGCCTCAAGCTCACAGAGATCCACCTGCTTCTACCTCCTGAATACTGGGATTAAAGGTGTGTGCCACCACTTCCCCCGCCCACCTACCTTACTCTTTTAAGGGAGGGTCTCTAGTTGAACCTGGATCTTGTCATTTTCCAGCTAGACTGGCAGCCAGCAAGCCCTAGAGACCCTCCTGTCTCTAACCTGCTCAGTGCTGGGGCTGCAGGCCTGCAGGGACAATGCCCAGCTTGTGACAATGGGTACTGGGATCTGCTCTCCAGTCTTCACAGGCTCAGTAAGGGCTCTCGCCACTGAGTCAGCTCTCAGCCTAACTCTGAATTCTTTTTTGCTTTTTCAATGTAGGTTCTGGGGAACTGAACTCAGGTCCTCATGCTAATGCCGTGGCCACTTTACCGTTGGAGCCATCTCCTCAGTGCATGTAATGCACAGCTTCTAAAACACGAGTTGCTTACTTGTGTAATTTGCCACTTGATACTCTCAGGCTATGGTTGGTGACAGGAAATAAGCCATATTCAGTGAAGCTACAGGTAAAAGGAGACAATTGTGGCCAACCACATGGTGAGGTGCTGTTTAAGCCATGCTAGAAGCTAGTAACATACTGCAGAAGTTACTGAACTGAAACCCCTGGGCTGAGATGATCCTGGCACACATGAGTCACCACTCAAGCATGATCAACGCAATGGCCAAGGCCAAAGAGGTGATCTGGCCAGCTGCATAATTCAGGACCTTCTATGAAACGGGTCACTTGGGATGGGGACAGCTTTATGTTCTGGGATGAGGCATCCACAGCGTGGTCATTATCTTGATGAGTAGTGCCTTTGTAAGCAGTTAGGCCACGTGAATGTCACAGGCTGAACCCAAGGCGTAGCACCATCAGGTCACAGCAGCTGAGTCGGATGGAGGGCTGACCTTGAGGCAGATGTTGGCTATACACAGTCCACATACTTTGTCAATTATGGAATAGAATAAAGACGCTTTAAAAGCCTGTGGATTTTTTAGTCCTAAGGAATATAATTGAGCAAGACCCCCAGAGTATGAGGCACAGCACCTTGGAAATCTGATGCAGGGGCTCTGTGGTTAAGTGGCAGGAATGTATGTCTCCTTTAGAGGAGGCAGCACAGGGGCACAATCCTTGAATGTGAAGACCACCCAGCATGGCCAGGCATGCACAAATCCCACATTCCTGGTGAAGCTTGCTCACAATCAGAGCAGCAACTCCACCACCCCAGTCTTGAAGAAGCACAGTACCAGAAGAACATGAACACATGGCACGCAGAAGTCCCTGTCCCTGAAGAGTCCATAGCCTAATGGGGAGAGGGATGTGACATGTGGCTTTAAAAATCTGTTGTGACATACATAAGGCAACATTTTCCATCTCTTTCATTTTTAAGCATGAGATTTGGTGGCACTAAGAGCTGTCATGTTGCAACACAGTGGTCACCACCATCCAGCTCCTAGAACTTCTCATCTTACAGAACTGAAGCCATCCTTATATGATATAAACTCCCTGTTGACACCCCTCCAGCCCCTGGCTCCTAGCTTTCTACCTTTATGAGTCCCCAGCACTAGGAATGACATCTTAGGCGAACATATAAGCAGCATTTGTGACTGGTATCATTCACATAATATAACATCCTCTGGTTATCCATGTGTTAGAATTCCTGTTCTTTGAAAGCTGAGTAGCATCCTGTCGTACAGATAGATGCCAATCTGCCTACCTATTCATCTATTAGCTGGCACCTGGGATGCCTCTGTATTGTGGCTATGTGAGTAACACTGAATACAGCAGATACGCAAATATCTGAGTCCTGGCTTCTCGTTCTTCCTTGCAACTTCACCTTGGCCTTTCATTCTGTGACACTATCTTGATCTTACACAATATTTTCTTAGGTCGACTATAGTTTTTTCATATGTGGAGACCAGGGTACAATCTTGAGCACCATTCCTTAGACTTTAGCCAGCTTTAGTTCCTGACGTTGCCATTGGCCTATAATTCACAAATGTAAGGTAGACTGACTATCCAGCCAGCCCAAAGGAACCACCAGCCTTTGCCTCCCCAGCACTGGGATTACATCCTGAACAACTGTGCCCAGCTTTATTATGCTGGTTCTTGTGGGTGGAACTCAGGTCTTGCAATCTCCACAGCCCTACAGTATCTTCCTGAGAAGTCTGTAGGGGAGAGAGGCAGATACAGAAACCATATATTAGCAGCCACATGAAAGCCACTGTTTTTAAAAAGCTATCTTTTCCTTCTAGGCTACTGCCTGCGTGAAGTGAGGGGGAAATGGGAAGTAGGTTAAGGCCCTGATTGACAGTGGCAGGTGGCTGCAATTAACATAGGCGATCAGTGTTGTGTGGTCCACACTCCTTCAGAAGGGATTTGGAGATGAAAGGGAAGGGGAGACTTCTCTTTCCGTGAGTCATCTACAGAGTTAGTGGGCAGCCCCACTCAAGGAAAGCAGGGCCCAGGTGTGGGTACTAAACATCCTGCCCCTCCTAGGAATCTAAGTGGAAAACCATGACTCAGGGAGTCGGAAGACTTGATGGAAGAAGAGACTCTTGTCTTTGTTCCTCTGGCCCTGTGAAGGCACAGCGTGGTCATCTGGGAAGAGTCCAGGCAGGCAGCAAGGACACTAGGTTCCAGACCCCCACTCAGCTGTACCCTAAGCAGGTTGGCATCTCTCAAGGACTCAATGCCCCATCTCTTCCTGGGCTGCAGAACAGTGCCCTGTACTCTAATGGAGTCCTGTCCTAGCATGACTGGGACATGAAGTGTTGAGGACGTGTGAGCCGAGGTGCATGGGAGAGGGTGGCAGTCACCACTTGAACTTTGTCCTTTTCTTAGGAAGAAATTGGCCTAATTTGCATTTGGGCTTCTTAAAACTATGCTTTCTTCTTCATCAAGCTTGCTTAACACAAATCATTATGCCATATTGAAGTCATTCAGGCATTTGATTTCAGGGGAAGTCATTATCCAGGTGGCTATTGTAATGGTCTGTCCTGTCCCTCTAAGAGACAAGCCCCACCCACTCCCTCCCCCATCCACCATAGAGGCAGGCAGATTTTCCTTCTGCTTTCAGACTGAGCTTCCTCCTTTCCAGGTCTCTCCCAAAGAAGCAGCTTCTGCCTTGCTCCCCTCTCTCCAT
>LOEQ01006352.1:26708-42294 GCA_001685075.1 Bramus lutescens | reverse complement strand
GGGACCTCCAGCATTTCTGCCGCTGTGCCCCTCTGGGATCTGCAGTGTTTTTACTTTTACCCTAACAGCTATTACAAAACACTGGGGACAATGGTGACTAAGCAGAGGAAGCCTCCTTCCCAGCTTCAGCCTGAGTGACATCCAGCCTGTCATAGGATCCCAGTTGCTCAGATCATTAAGCAAAGGCACGCAGCTTTCTAGAGGATGAACAAAGGTGATTAGATTCTAGTTCAAGGCTAGAGGATGACCAAACACAGGGACAGAAAATAGGACAGTTCTGAAACCTCTTCAAAAGAGGACCAGAGGTGACCCAAGCCCAGCTGACAAGGCTGACTCCAGGGACAACAGAGAAACCTGTCAATTCAGGTTCATTAGAGAAACAAGATGCAAAAATATCCTCATAAGATGTCAGGGTGGAGAAACGTGACACTTAGGTATGGGACTAGTGGCTTCTTACCGTCAGTCTGTTGGGCTGGATTGGCCAGAGCAGCAAGCCTGGTTCCTGGAGCCCACTGAGATGATTAGTCTCTGCCAAGAGCTGGACAAATGAGGCTGGCGCAGCGTCTAAAAGCCCCACGTGGTAAATCTCTCATTAGAAGAGTCATTAGTTGCACACAGCACATCAAGCGGCTGGGGTAAGGAGTGCAGAGAGGTGCCATCACTGGGCTGGATCTGAGAGCCCAACAGCAGAGGAAAAGCCCAGGCTTGGAGAGACCTGCCCACGCTCCTGCCATTAGCTGGATCCCCTCTTAGAAGGCGAAGTAGCCTCTGCAGAACCCTCTAACAGCTTGTCAGTCATGCTGAACAATTAGAATGAGGTTGCTCTCACCTGGAAGGCTTTCCCCTCGAGTTCTTGGGCTTTTTGTCAAGGATGAATGCAGCCACAAGCTCTCAGCATTCCCTGTCCTCTCTGCCTTCCCCTGCTGCTTAGAATAAAGCTCCTGCAGGGTCAAGAATCACAGAAACCGTCCCTGGAGGCAAGAGGCACATAAGAATTCAAAGCCTCCAGAGCCATTACCATAGCCACTCCTACCTCATGCAAAGAAGAAAATAGCGGACCCAAGATGGCCAGGGCTTCCCCAAAAAGCCTCAGGCAGGAAGCAGCAGAGAAGCAGCAGAATCAGTCTCACTTGGTCAAGCCTGATGACATCACTCAGTCAAGTCTGATGACGTAGTGCCTGTTAGCTTTTAGGGTCAACTTGACACAACCCAGAATCACCTGGGAAAGGCTTAAGGAGAAATTATCTAGACCAAGATGGCCTGTGGGTGTGTCTGTGGAGGATTGTCTTGGTCTGGAGTGCTACTTGATGTGGCCCTATCATGGTGGGTGGCATCATTCTCTAGGTAGGAGGTCCTGAGCTGTAGGGGACAGTAGAAAGTCAGGTGGAAGCAGCAGCAAGTAGGCAGCTTGGTGACTTCATCCCCAGTGCTCCTGGCTGTAGATACAACATGACTAGCTGCTGCTTTGAGTTTCTACCCCCGCTTTTCCAAAATGATTGACTAAAGCAGGATTTAAGCCAAAACAAATCCTTTCCTCCCGTAAGTTGCTTTATGCTTGGGGTGTTTCATCACAGCAATATAAATGAAATTAGAACAGAAGGCCTGGATCTTTGTCATTCTAGTTTCTCTCTAACCACCCCCTTCCTACTGAGCTGAGCCATGCATGCTCCTCCAAACTCCAGACGATTATGTTTAAAACACCAGTTTCACTGAGTACAACTTGTGTTTCATAAAGTTTCCATCTTAAACATGACAGACATAGTTCAGTGGCTCCAGGGCATCTCTGTCACCTCCCAAAGAAGCCCCAGGCCCATTAGCAGTTATCCCCTATTCCCCCATCACTCCAGTCCCTGTTACATACTAATCTACTTTTGCTCTCTGGTTAGCCTATCCGAAACACTCCATTTAGTGGGATGATGGGATGTGTGAGTTTCTTGTGTGACTTCTTTCACTTAGCATCATTTATACAGTTGCCATGCACTGGGACTTTGTCCATTTTCATAGCTGAGAAAGTAATACTCTGTTAAATGGAGAGACTGCCTGTGAGCGGGTATGTTTTCATCCGCTGATGGGCATTTAGGCTGGTCCAGTCTATCATGAACTTTTACTTTACAGAAATGAACTTCATTTTTTTTACCTCCACAGTGAGAATTACCTCAACATCCACCACGATGGGGCACTGGCCTGGGTACTTAGGTCACAGCGATGGACACATCAGACGGAAAAATTTCTGCTCTCCTGGAGCTTCTGGGCACTCCAGCATTCCCAAAAGAGTTAATGAGGCTAATTATTATTATAATTCAACATTTTTACTCTTGATTGCAAAATAAGTACCAGTTCATCAGAAAGCAGAAGGACATGGCAAAGGGAGTTTCACTAATGAACTTGAACTTTAGTGAGAGACCAGCATTAGCTTCAGTAATTGCAGCTCACTGTCAGTTCCAGATGTGGCCTTTCTTTCCTTTCTGAGACTAAGAGGAGAGAGGCCCAAGAAGCCACTGCCTGCAGATCCAATAGGTATCAGGGATGTGAAAAGCACACACGCACACTCATGCATGCATTGGCGTAGGGGAGAGGCTTAGCACCTCTAGATACCTATACAAAGGAGTCCTAAACACTTTCCAAGCTAGGAGTGATTTAGAGGCATAAAAGCATAGAATGCAAAATCAAATGAAGAGGGGTACATGGGAGCAAAGGGCAAGGAAGGTGGCTCAAGCTGCTTGAGATGCACCCCAGAGCTAAGTGGGGGCTTGGACACAGAGGAAGGTGGGTGGGGTCTTGGGGCTTGCAGCAGGGCTAGGTAAAGCTACTAAAGGAAGAAGAAAACCTGGCAACCCAAAGAGCACCTCTAGGACAGGTATTCAATGAAGCCCCAAGGGCCATGTCCCATAGATCGATACTCACTGCCAGTTTCACTTGAGGTCACCCCTAAGAACTTAACAAGCCTCTGAACCTGCCCCAGGTTCCCTTACCTGCTCAGCAATCTGACCTAAATGAGTACTTGGATGCTAGGTCCTTCCAGAACATTCCATTGGGAGAGCCTTTCAACATGAGCTATAGCTAATTTCCAGGGTCCTCTGGGATTCTCTGCAGTCTGATGACTGTAATCTCCATGTGTGTGGGAGGGTGGGAGGGTGACATGTCACACCTGGCTAGTCAAGGCACCAGTAAGGCTGCATTTGCAGAAAGATGTATGAGAAACAGCCAAGAATTTGTCCTATCAAATGGTAAATTCTATAAAAGTGAGGGAAAAAGTAGTATATTACTAGAGAAAGAACAAAACTGAATTCACAGAACAGAACAAAACAAGAAACACAAAAGACAACATGAGACATATGGAAATAATGAAAATAATGAGCGTAGCATATTAGTAGATATTAACAATAAAAACAAAATGAATGGCAGCAAATGATGACAGAATAATCCATTATTATTTTGAAAAAAGAAACAAATAGTATACCTATTGCTTACCAAACCCACCAAACAACTACAGATAAACTAAGAAATGTGAAAATAAACTATTTTTTCAAGACCAAAAATGGTGGTACATGCCTGACACTTCAACACTAGGAAGGTAGAGTAGGAAGATTGGAACTTCAAGGTCATCCTTGGCTGTGTAACAAGTTTTAGGCCATCCTTAGCTACATGAAAGCCTAGATTCAAAATTTAAAAAAAAACATATTTTAAAAACACAGAATAGTTAACACTTTTGTCACCCTGGGTAGAAAAAGATGTCTTTGGAAAGTTCTAAAAGAAAATACTATTAAATAAAAGTTGAATAAATCCATTTATTTTGAATAATTTCTCATCACTAAGAAATCCCATGTATAGTCAGGCTAACTCATAGATTAGGAAAACAATATTGAAACTCATGTAACATATGAAAATTTAGCAACAAAATTAATTTTTAAATTTCCTGAAAATTAATCTTGGGAAGGCCAATGAGAAAAATAATGAAATGAAAAATTTTTTTTTCAAAGAAGATATGGTCCTTAAGTACTCAAAAGATAGGCAGCATCTATAGGTTCTGTAGTGGTGCCTCCCTTCTCATTCCTGACAGTAGCACTTGGTGTGTTTTGAAACATTTTTTTCCTGAAAAAGTTCTGTTGAGTTCTTTTAAAGAACTAGCCTCTAGTGTTTCTTATAATTAAAAAAAATATTTTATTGATTTCTGTCATCATTTTGATTTGCTTTTATTATCCATGTCCACACTTGTATCTCAAGATCATTCATTTTCACTATTTGGCAGCTAAATATCTCACAATCTATTTATAAATTCTCTTGTCAAAAAACAATTTTGGTTTCTTTTTTTTTTAAGCATTGTCATTTTCGGTTGTTACCAGTGGGGAGAGAGATGCTATAGCCTGAGGCCAAGAATGTCCCTAACCATTTTATGATACACAAAGCAGACAGACAGTTATAACAAGGAGATGGCCCAGAATGTCAATAGTTCTCAAGGTAGGAACCCTGACATGGACACAAAAATGTTTTGAGATTTGCAAAGACAATGCAATAATCCTTATAAGGATGGATTTGTCCTAGCCAAGTAAACTTCCTTTCAGGCCTAGAGTTCACTGAGGAAAGGATGATCTGAACTCTTTCCTCTCGCAGTTCACAGATATAAATCTGGGATAAATCACAGGCCAACATCTTTTAGAATACAACATGGTAGAACTTTTTTGTGAATTAGGAGTCAGTGATGCTGTCTTATACAAGGCTCAGAAAACAACTACAATAAAATAGGGGGAGAGAATAATTGAACTTCAGTAAAGTTGTATCTTCTGTTCACAAAGAAATATAAGAAAAATGAAAAGACTACTACAAACAGGGATGAAATATTGCAATCTACAATTCTAACAAAGGATGGATATCTGGGATATTTAATAGATAAGGGCATTCAAAGTATTAACAAGAGCACAAATGGCCCAAAATAAAATGGAGTTACCAAACATCTGTTTATCTTCCCTGGGTTAGCAACAAGTTCCCTTTCTCTGACTGTTGCTAGGCAGCTGGGAATGGCATACAAACCCAGGCCACCCAACCCAGGGTATTAGATCCTGGGTCCTCTACAACTTGGTTATGGAGGAAGAATGGGCTTCCAACCCTTCCCAATCATGCTTATAGGATTCTGGACTATGTCTGGCTCCTTCTGTTTCTATTTACTCCAGCCTTCTCTTCCCTGCCTTGACCCATATCTTCATCTGTGTATCCATGTGATGGGTTTATGTGAGATTCCCTTCTTTATGCTGAGAATATGTTTCATTACCCTTGGTTAATAAAGAATCTTCTTTGGGCCTATGGCAGCACAGTATAGAGCAAGGCAGAAATTCCAAGCAGAGATAGAGGAAAAAAGGAAGGATAAGGAAGATGCCATGTAGCTGCCAGAGGAGACAGACACCCTGGAACTTCACCAGTAAACCACAAGCCTCATGGTAAAATACAAAATTATAGGAATGGCCTAATTTAAAATGTAAGAGTTTGTTAATAAGAAACCTGAACTAATATGCCAAGCAGTGTTTTAATTAATACAATTTCTGTGTGGTTATTTCAGGTCTGGGCAGCAGGGAAACGAATAAGCAGCCTCCAACTACAAATTGGCATCCAATGTGGGGCTGAATATATCCACATAAAAACCAAGAGAGCTTAAAAAGAAATTCTAGACATAAAACAGAGTTTAGTGCAGATTCTTGGTAGCTGCATTTTTTTTTCAGATGGGCTCTGTTTGCTGGTAGTGAGCAGGAGTGCTGTGGCTCCTTTAAGAGAGGTCTTCCTGACTCAGCATTGGCAGCGAAGGCTATGTGGCTTCTTTAGGGGAGGGCTTCCTGGTTCATGCCAGTGGCACAAACAGCTCTGGCTATTTCATGAGGCCAAGCACTTAAATGGGGTCTGTGAGCAGCATGTTACAAATTGCTTAATGGTGACATAGACCTGCTATGACCCTGGGCCTGGGGCAGTGTGCATGGCTCTCAGAGGCAGTGAGCATGCCTCTAAGATAAAAAAGACCTTTAAATGGGTAACAGTGTTGAATAAATGTACATAGCCTTGAGAGGGGGGTGGGAAGAGTATAGACAGTTATAATATAATAGAGTACAGGCAGTAATAGATTAAAGGAGTAAAGATAATAAAATAAACATTATACTTGCATAAAATTCATAGAGTAAGAAAAATAAGCCATGTAAAGATGGAATATACACAGAGAGTCTGGATTATGTATTTTATTGTGTTTTCTTTGAATTTTTTGACTGTGAATGAGCTAAGTACAGAGAGATATTTGATTCTGTGGGCTGCTAAGCTAAACCAACATATATACTTTAAAGGTATTTTAACTTCAAAGTTTGGGTCTAAGGATATGTTGCTTTGGAAAAGAGGTTCTGCCTTTGTTTCCATAGAGGATGAGAACCTGTATTCCTTCCAGACTAATGTGGTTTGATGGACCAAGACCCTCTAAAAGGTCTCACTAACCCCCCCAAAATACTTAGCCCAACAAAAAGCAGGAAGCAGTTTGGAGAGAACTATGCCCAAATTCCCAAATATTTTTTATAGATGTTTGTTTTCATTTAAAGGGGAATACATTATAGATATGAATATTTTGCATTGGTATGCATCTTGGTCTATTGATACAAATTTAAGGTCAATTTTGTTATATGTGTATTTCTGTTCTTGATTAAGGTATTATGTTTGTGCAACTCAGTTAAAAATGTAATGTATATAAATAAATAAGGGAGTGGGGAGGAAGGGAGTAGAGAAAAATATACAGCTCAATAAAAAACAATAAAAATGTAATGTATAATTAAAAGACAGGTTAATAGATAGTCTTCTATAATAGTCAAGTTTCTAGTCATGTTAGTTAAGTTTTCTAGATGTACAGAGATATGTTTCAGAAAGATAGGTAGTCTTCAAATCTTTCAAAGACTAACAAAATATGGCATTTAAAATGTTTTAAGAACTTAGGACTTTTCTTGACAATGAGATGCATCTACACCTGGCAGCACTAATCTACTTCAAGAGGATGATGGGCATTAAAGAGTTTGTTAGCCATTTGGGCAAGGAACTTCTCTTGCCTAGGCTGCTTGATAGTATGCTGTATTAACTGAACATGCAGCATCCACAGAAAAATGAATGCTGAAGTTGCCTAAAGAAGGTGAGACAGTCGTTCAGGGTTCCTGCTTCATGAAAGAGTCTGCCAGACATTCTGCAGGATACAGAANTTAAATGGGGTCTGTGAGCAGCATGTTACAAATTGCTTAATGGTGACATAGACCTGCTATGACCCTGGGCCTGGGGCAGTGTGCATGGCTCTCAGAGGCAGTGAGCATGCCTCTAAGATAAAAAAGACCTTTAAATGGGTAACAGTGTTGAATAAATGTACATAGCCTTGAGAGGGGGGTGGGAAGAGTATAGACAGTTATAATATAATAGAGTACAGGCAGTAATAGATTAAAGGAGTAAAGATAATAAAATAAACATTATACTTGCATAAAATTCATAGAGTAAGAAAAATAAGCCATGTAAAGATGGAATATACACAGAGAGTCTGGATTATGTATTTTATTGTGTTTTCTTTGAATTTTTTGACTGTGAATGAGCTAAGTACAGAGAGATATTTGATTCTGTGGGCTGCTAAGCTAAACCAACATATATACTTTAAAGGTATTTTAACTTCAAAGTTTGGGTCTAAGGATATGTTGCTTTGGAAAAGAGGTTCTGCCTTTGTTTCCATAGAGGATGAGAACCTGTATTCCTTCCAGACTAATGTGGTTTGATGGACCAAGACCCTCTAAAAGGTCTCACTAACCCCCCCAAAATACTTAGCCCAACAAAAAGCAGGAAGCAGTTTGGAGAGAACTATGCCCAAATTCCCAAATATTTTTTATAGATGTTTGTTTTCATTTAAAGGGGAATACATTATAGATATGAATATTTTGCATTGGTATGCATCTTGGTCTATTGATACAAATTTAAGGTCAATTTTGTTATATGTGTATTTCTGTTCTTGATTAAGGTATTATGTTTGTGCAACTCAGTTAAAAATGTAATGTATATAAATAAATAAGGGAGTGGGGAGGAAGGGAGTAGAGAAAAATATACAGCTCAATAAAAAACAATAAAAATGTAATGTATAATTAAAAGACAGGTTAATAGATAGTCTTCTATAATAGTCAAGTTTCTAGTCATGTTAGTTAAGTTTTCTAGATGTACAGAGATATGTTTCAGAAAGATAGGTAGTCTTCAAATCTTTCAAAGACTAACAAAATATGGCATTTAAAATGTTTTAAGAACTTAGGACTTTTCTTGACAATGAGATGCATCTACACCTGGCAGCACTAATCTACTTCAAGAGGATGATGGGCATTAAAGAGTTTGTTAGCCATTTGGGCAAGGAACTTCTCTTGCCTAGGCTGCTTGATAGTATGCTGTATTAACTGAACATGCAGCATCCACAGAAAAATGAATGCTGAAGTTGCCTAAAGAAGGTGAGACAGTCGTTCAGGGTTCCTGCTTCATGAAAGAGTCTGCCAGACATTCTGCAGGATACAGAAGAAAGCTACTGACAAACTGCCAATATAGGCAGAACTGTGTTTGAAATTTCCTGCTTTGTGGAAAAGTCTGCCAGATACTATGGGCCTACAGGCTGAAGATGGATTCCCCAATGGTATAGAAGACCTTTGGGTGACCCTTCAGGCAGCAGGATGTCTCTATAAATTCTAGAGTTTTGGAAGTTGCTTACAATGCACTTATTGTTAACTTAGGTAAATAATATATCCTTCTGGAGTCTTTGATGGAGTTGAAGAAAGATAGTTATTATTAAAGATAGATTATATATAAAACTTTAGACTTTCAAAGATAGGATAAATGATAGAATATTTTCCTTAATTTGCCAAATGTAAATGGACTCAATAGTGTAACTATAATTCCTGCTTGATAACTGCTTTGTTGTATGTAATTTTACTATGCTAAAGTTAAAACCTTCCTTTTTATTTAGACAGAACTGGGGAGGTGATGTGGGATTCCTCTCTGTCTACTGAGAATATGTTTTACTATCATTGGTTAATAGAGAAGCTGCTTTGGGCCTATGACAGTGAAGAACAGAGCAAGGTGGGAATTCCAAGCAGAGATAGAGGAGAAAATCTAGGAGAAAATAGGAGAGGAATGGGTTAATTTAAGATGTAAGAGTTATTTAATAAGAAGCCTAGGCCAAGCAGTGTTTTAATTAATACAGTTTCTGTGTGATTATTTTGGGTCTGGGTGACTTGGAAACAAAGGTGCAGCCTCCCACTACAATGGGTCACTTTATCATAACCTTTGTGTTAGTTATTATTTATTTATTTATTTATTTATTTATTTATTTATTTATTTATTTATTTATTTATTTATTTATTTATTTATTTATTTGGTCAACTTGACACAAACTAGAATCATTGGAGAAGTGGGAATCTCAATTGAGATGTCCTTAGCTTATTTGGCCTGTAGGCTAGTATGTGATGCATCTTCTTGACTAATAATTGATGCAGAAGGATTTAGTCCACTGTGAGGAGTACCATCCCTGGTCATGTGGTTATGGGGTATATAAGAAAGCACACTGAGCAAGATAAGGGATACAGCCATTAAGCAGCATTCCTTCATGGTCTCTGCTTCAGCTCCTGCCTCCAGGTTCCTGCCTTTAGTTTATAACTTGGTTTCCTTTGATTATGGACTGACTATATAACCTATAAATCAAATAAACCATTTCCTCCCCACATTGCTTTTGTTCGTGGTATTTATCACAGAAGTAGAAACCAAACTAAGACAACCTTCCTGGGCAGTCTTCAGGGCTCAGTCTTTGCATTTCCATTGTAAGCGCAATTTTCCCTGAGGGCATAGATGCCAGGACTTGAGACTGCCCTCCCAGTGGTAGCAGTTCTAACTGCATCTTTATCCCTTTCCCCATCACTTCTCTTGGCTCTAGAAACCTCGCTGGAAGCAACCATATCCCCTCTCTTAGGAGTTAGCATGGTAAAAAGAAGAGTTCAACTCCCAGTAAGTGAATTCTGGACTCCACTCCCTGTGAGTGGGCAAAGCACACACTTCTGTCACATTAACCTCACCTAACTCCCAACTGTGGATGTCTGGAGTTCACACTTAACGCCATAGATAATATAATTAATCTCCTTCTTGTCAGGCTGCACACGTTAGCCCTGTACACTGAAGGCCAGAGTGACAGCTTTTCTAAGTCCGTAGACATAAGCCAACTCAGAGAAATCCATCCTGCCATTTAAGGGCTGGTTCAGACTTTTCCAAGGAGCTTTAATCCCAATGCCAAATATTTTAATATTCTATGTTTCTGTCCCCATGTCACACTGCAGCAGCTACATAGTTGCCTCTTCGGATGCACTGCAGCCCCCAAAGCCCTTTGGCAGGAGTCCCTAGTCCTGGGCTTGTGGNGGAAGGCCTGCCACACCAGCTTCCTCCTGACCCTAGCAGTGCCTCTCTTCTGCAAATGAGAAAATGACTCCCATTCCCTTTCTAGAGTTGATTACGGCCTAGAAAGTTCTTAGCACAAGTGCCTGCCACATAGCAGAAGCTAGGAAGCAGCAGGTGCCAACAGGAATAAGAGCTAATTAAATGTTTGCTGAGTTGGGCTGAATGACAACGTCTCCAGGGAGGGCCTCAATCCAAAGTGTTCCGATGGCATCTGAGACCCAGCCCCTATGGGCACTGGAACAAGCTTGCAGCAGAAGCTGCAGAAACGAGATGGAAAAGGCATGCAGGAACCCACTGTGAGAGGCACGAACTGCGGTTCTCCTTTCTTTTACCCTCTTGTGGAATGGCTAGTGCTTGCCAGCTTGAGGCTAATGGAGGCCTCCTGCTTTGTTTTGCCTCGTTTTCCTAAAGCAATATGAACACAGGTGGGGCATTAATGAAAGACTAAAGCATGGGTTCTCAACCTGTGGGCCACAACCCTTTTCAGGGGGTCAAATGACCCTTTCACCGGAGTTGCCTAAGACCATCTGTGTAGATACTTACATGATGATTCATAACAATAGCAGAAATGCAGTTATGAAGAAGCAATGAAAATAATTTATGGTTGGGGGTCACCACAACCTGAGGAACTGTTTTTAGGGGGTCACAGCATCAGGAAGGTTGAGAACCACTAGAGAATAGGCGTGGGGGTCACTTGCAGAAGTATGGATGCCCCTCAAAGCAACTACAGCTACAGAATGTCGCACCCTAGCATAAATGATGTATTAATTACTTTTCTATTGCTATGGTAAATACCCTGACCAAGGCTGCATAGAGAAGAGAGAGTTTGTTTGGACTTATGGTTCTAGAAATTTAAAATCCTTGGTGGTAGGAGTGAAAGTGTGGTACATATAGCATATATATGAAAAAGTCATAAATTATTTCTCTTGGCTTTTCCAGTTGGAAGTCAACATGGAGAAATCGTAGCCATCCCCTAACAAGGCAGCAGCAGCACATTTTCATCAGCCTGAGCTGGCAGGCCTTTCCCTCTAGAACCTTCTCATTAGGGAATATAGCATGAATATCAGTGAACCATAAAGGCAGACTTGTCCTGGTACGCTGCCATAAGAGGCCCTAATGCTCAGATAGTTGCCAGTGGTTGCTCTTACCCAGAAACACTGTGAGCCAGGCACTGAAGGTCCATGAGGATGTAACAGTGGAGCAGAACCTTGGCTTGTACCTCCTGGCTTGTACCCATGGTTTGTTCCAGGTCTGTGTGGGACCACGGGGTCACGGGAGCACCACAGCCAATAACAGTGCCTAAGACAGACACATTATCTATTTCCCAGAGGGCTTTTCAGTTTGCACTGCACAGGGGCCCTCCTCAATCTATAATCTCTTCTATTATTGAATCAAATATCCTTCCTCCAGATATGGTCACAGGTGGATGGGGAGGGAGTCTCCCTCATACCACACAGCACAGAATACTACCTACTGGCTAGCCATACTCAGTCTCAGCCCTGGTCTTGGTGCAGCTAAGACCTCAGGAAAGGGCCAGGGTGTCCTGCTTCCCTGAGTGTGTGAGCACCGTGAAGGAACTGGCCTGCACTATCATCTCCTTAGTCCTTAGTAGGACCCCATTTTAAAGAAAAGGAGTCGGGGTTGTGGGGTACAAAGTATAGCACTTAGAGCTAGGGCCAGGAGGAGCAGGAGTTCAAGGCTATCCTTGGCTACACGGCAGCCATAGAAGTCAGTGTGCACTATGTAAAACTATCTCAAAACAAACAAATGAAAATCACTACCACCAAAAAGTTCAGGTATTGTACAACAGCACTGGGGAGGTAGAAGCTGGGTGAAGCCAGCTTGGTCTATATACTGAGTTCCAGTCCAGCTCATGCTACATAGTAAAACCCTATCTCAAAAAGAAAGTAAAACAAACATGCCATGAATTAAATTCAATTAAATGTAAAAAAGGAAACTGAGACTCAAGAGAAGCTGGAGGGGAGGGATTCAAGTCAGACCTAATGTTTCCAAATGTGTGCACAGTCCCACCAAGCTATTCTGGCTTCACTGAAACAAAACACCTTCATCCTGTCTTCTCAACCTAACACAGTGTAGACCAGGGAATGAAGTTGCAGCTGTGTTTACCAACCAGCGTGCTCTTGAGCCATTCACAATCCTGTCTGACTCCATGTTCTTTTGTTTCTTTGTTTGTTTTGTAAAAAGGTCCCCCACTCATAGGTCCCCTGAAAATTCCACAGGTGAGAGATCAAGCCAGCCTCAGAGGCTCGGGGTCATTGCGCACAAGAGCTTTGTGTCTCTTCCAAAACATAGGGCCACCTAGGGGTGGATTAGGCAATTCTCCCATTCCCTTGACCAGGCCCAGAACCGCAGGTACACCTGAGATTAAACAAACAGGAAAGTAAAAAAATCCAGAGGCCTGAAAGTGAGGTCAACGCTTATCTTCTTCCCCAACTCAGATAAGAGGTAATTGCTTTTTTATCACTTGCCCATGGAATTTGAAAGTAAAGAAGGAGGGTGGCTTGATATCACACCTACGCCTTGCAGCACACAGATCCTCAAGGGCTACTTCTGAGGATCCTGAGTCAAGTCTCCCAGATGTTCTAACATAATTTAATGACAAAAACCATCAAGGCCTGATGGAGAAGTGTGAGCCCATCCCATCCAACAGGAGGGCTTCCTGTAGCCCATGGCACATGTGGAAAAGAAGTTGTAAATTGTCCTCAGTGGTCCCAAGGTAGCCTTTACCTAAAGAGAGAGATGTTTGGACAAGAGGGGCGGGCACTTCCCAGGATGGTGGATGCTGTTGCTTAGCAACCTGGAAATCCCCTCCTCCACGACTCCGAGGGTTATTCTGGCCCACGAAAATGGAACACCTCCCACAGATGGAGCGATCAGAGAGAGTGAAGTACCTCCTTAGGTGTCAGCCCTGTGGTGCACAAGGAGCCCAGAGGCCTCTGATCCCAGCTTTGTAGGTCATTCTCCTGCAAGATTTAGAGCCTCAGGTTCCCACTGCTTTCAAGTTTCCCTACAGCTTAGCTTGACAGATGCAAACTCCTTCCCGTCTCTGGTTCTTTGATTTCTCCTCAGTACAGATTGCACTCTTTCATACCGACTTGATTCCCCATGCTGTGGTGTCTTACTGGAAAAAAAATTGACATTGCTCATGTTTATTGAATGTTGTTGTGGACTGAATTATGCTCCCTCAAAACCCTTGTGTTCAAATATTAGTCCCAGCACCTGAGATTGTGACCCTGTGTGGGCAAAGAACACTTAAAGACATAATCAAGTTAAAATGAGGTCTTGGGGCAGGGTGGGTCCTAATTTATTCTGACTAGTGTATAAATGGGAAACTAGAGGCAGAAACACACAGGCAGAATGGGCCGGAGATGCAGTTTGGTTCATAGAGGTATTGCCTAGCATGAAGCCCTTAGTTTGATCCCCAGCACTGCACAATACAGGCATGGTGGCACACACCCATAATCCCAGCTCTCAGGAAACAGAGGCAGGGTGACCAGAAAGTATGGGCTAATTTAAAAAGTCATTCCTGCCTAGTTAATGAGCTCGAGGCTAGCCTGAGCTACCTAAGACACTGTCTCAAAAATAAAATGACATGAACAGAGATGAGGAGATGTTTCCATAAGACAAGAGACCCCAAAGATCACTTAGAAGCCACCAGAAGTCTGAAGGAGGTCTCAGGCAGATCCCTGGATGTTGGAAGGAATCAACCAACCTTGTCATCACCTTGATCTTGGCTATCTGGCAAAGTGTGAGTCTGTCCATGTCTGTCTCAGCCTCCTGCCTGTTGTGGCATTTTGTCACAGCCTCTCTGAGAAGTGCGCGCTTGGCACCTGTGGCCAT
The DNA here is from genome assembly GCA_001685075.1 of Bramus lutescens. Taxonomy (NCBI): domain Eukaryota; kingdom Metazoa; phylum Chordata; class Mammalia; order Rodentia; family Cricetidae; genus Bramus; species Bramus lutescens. The sequence continues at coordinate 27,972 of LOEQ01006352.1, read as the reverse complement.
AGGTCCTCGTCACCTCTTCTCATTTAGCCATTTGAAATTTCAGGAAGCTGTGGCTCAAAGAAGCAAGTAAATGGCTGCAGCACCTCCAGCCCCCATGTAACAGGGTGGGAATTTAAACAAAAGGAGATATAGCTGGAAGCCCATACTGTGGCCCTCGCCTTTGGCCTCTTCTTCTTGTAGACCTGAAGGGGTTTTCCCCAAAGCAACCAAAAGCAAAGCCATCTGCTAGCTTGGCAGGGGAAACCCCAAAGCCAAAGCATTATGAAATATTTAATATGATGGCGGGGGGCACCTTGCCAGCTGAGCTGGTGCCAGGAACTGGTCCTTGCTGATGGCAAGAGACTCTTGCTACAGAAAGTTGAGCCTGGAGCTAAATTAGCTTTGAAGTTGATTAAACCTCCAGGGCTCCAGGGAGCATGAAGCTAGAGGAGGCTCCCGCAGTCCAGACACTGAACAGAACATGAACAGAACAGCTCTCAGGGACCTTTGCACCATGATGGCTTGTGGGGGCACTTGGAAGTGCTTTTCACAACAGAATATTCAGCAATCCTATTGTAGTTAGGATTAGTGTACTTAGCAGGGAAAACAGGCCTGCCATGAAAGAAATAACACATCCCTGTTGGGGTCCTTGTTCTGCAGCTGAGAGGTTGAAATAGTGCTTCTCTCTCTCTCTCTCTCTCTCTCTCTCCCCCCTCCCTTCCCTCCTGCCACCCCCTCACTGTGTGTGTGTGAGAGTGTGTGTACCAGGTAAGGATTCTTAATTGCTCCTGGAGCCTCTTCAGTCATACTTTATGACAGGGCAAAGGTTTCATTCAAAGCAGTGGTCTCCAGCTCCTGTTCTTATTTAAAACTCGAGGTGATGTGAATAAATGTGCTTATCTTGTCTTTTCTCCTCTTCTACTCACACAGGCTAAATAGTGTAGAAGTAAATCCATCCCATAACTAGAATATCAGCAAAATAGCCAAACATCAAAATCTGAGAAAAAATGAAAGTAAAGCAAAAAGCAAAATAAATGTAATGGGTTTTGATGATTTCTATGAAACAGGCAAACTTTCCAAAAATTCTAAAAGTTTAAGAGTTAATTTCTCTAGCAGGTACTTATTAAATTTGCTATATGACTTATGGATGGGGGTACTTATTACAAACAATGAGACTCAGTGTGGTAATCTATAAAAAGCAAAGCAAGGGCCGGGCAGTGGTGGTGCACAACTTTAATTCCAGCACTCAGGAGGCAGAGGCAGGCGGATCTCTGTGAGTTCGAGG
>LOEQ01006352.1:11836-21887 GCA_001685075.1 Bramus lutescens | reverse complement strand
TCCTCCCCACCTCTAACACCTGCCCATCCTCCCCACCTCTAACACCTGCCCATCTTCCCTAACTCTAACACCTGCCCATCCTCCCACCTCTAACACCTGCCAGTCCCCCATACCTCAAAACAGTCAGGGTAATCCCCCCACCCCCAGATGAGGTTAACACGTAAAAACACATCAGAAGCAGACCCTGTGGTCTCCATGTTCTCCAGCCTGAATGCTCATGTGAGGGAGCTGCTTTCCTTTCTGCTAAGACGGGTAGCAGAATGTGTGACCCCCAGAGTCTCCAGCTTGATGAATGGAGCTCTCAGAAAGATGATCTGAAGTGAGATAAAGAACAATGGTACCAGTCAGGAAGGAACCATAATGCCGCTAGGCAACGCCAGGACAAGATTTAATTTTACTAAGTGAGGTGAGTGAATGATTGCATAATTTATACCTGGAGAGTTACTTGGCAACCCATTCCATCCCAGTGGCATGGTGACCATGCTGGGCCTATTGATCTCCAGCATGCACTGCCAGTGGGGAAGGGACCTATGCACATTGGGTGATTTTCAGCATCAGTTCCTTCTTGGTCAGCACAGACATTGGGTAAAGGATGCTAAAGCCAACTCCTAAGGTGGATTTCCTATTCCTTGTGTGGGCACAATCGTTTTTAAACATGACCATCATTTCTAGAAGAAATAAATGCTGATCTGTGCACACTATCCTTGCAAGAAAATAAAGATGGCTCTGAACCTATGCCTGACACTCTATTCCTGTGCTGGGGATCCTAACACTTCAGCTCTGTGTCCCTAGCCTCTCAAGTCCCTTTGATTCTTTCTCCCTTAATGGCAGATCTTTGTCCCCAAGAGCTCCTATAGGAGAAAAAACCTGAATTCAGTCGGCCCTCTTTGCTATGGGCACCAATCCTGGAATCCAATGGACTTCGGGATATGAATGTGTGAAAAAGAACAGTGCCATCCATGCATAGTCCCTTTTTGTCATTGTTCCTGATGCAATGCACATAGCAAGTGTTCATAGACCTTTGGCACTACATGGGATATCAAATACAATGTGTTTGGGCTACAGGCAAATGTTTCACCTGTTCCTGTTAGGGATGTGTACGTCACAGATGTGGCCATCCTCATGACTATGAGCGGGAGGGGAAGGCAAGATGAAATGGGGAAAATCAATTCCCTATAGATACCACAATAAAAAGAATCTCCCTTGCCGGACGGAGGTGACACACACCTTTAATCCCAGCACTCGGGAGGCAGAGGCAAGCGGATCTCTATGAGTTTGAGGCCAGCCTGGTAGACAAGAGCTAGTTCCAGGACAGGCTCCAAAGCTACAGAGAACCCCTGTCTCGAAAAACCAGAAAGAAAAGAAAAGAAAAAGGATCTCCCTTTCCTTGTAGTTCAGTGAATAAAATGAAGAGGCCATGACTGGTATCACATTACCCTATCGCTCTTGATCAATAAGCCCCTATAACCATAGTTAATTCTTATTGCTCTCTTTGTGCTATGTTAAGGAAAGTGTTCTTGGAACATGAAAACCCAAAGCTCCGCTTTTCAGTGTCACGGTAAAGAAACTTTTATAATTATTTGCTCATCCTGACCAATCATGCTACAGCTATTTCAGGCTTAAATCTATCCACTGACCAAGATCCCAAGGTAGTTGTGGAGCTTGGAGGCAGGGCCTCACACAACATTTAAATAAAATTCTCACCTTACTGGAATATTGACCTCTTTCTATTTCTCTCATTGGCAAATCCATTCTTTGAAAATCCTAAGATTAATATGAGGATGACCCAACCCCATTGTGCAGCACTCAACATGGGATGCCCCTTCCTCTCCCCTCCAATGTGGTAACTGCCTTAGGATGGAGTGGTCTGGGGGAGTCCATGGGGGTTTCAGATCCAGCAAGATCTGATTAATGAGCAGAATGGCTGTGTTGTAAATGTGCATTTGTGCTCTGTCTCATCCTTGAAACCAAATACCTGACTTAAGAGAATAAAGCTTTGTTTGGGCTCATGGTTTGAGGCTATAGTCATCATGGGAAGGAAGACATGATGGCAGGGAGCAGGAGTGTGAAGCTACTTGCTCACAACTGAGTTGATCAAGAAACACAGACAGAACAGGAAAGGTGCCAAGGTATGAGCTTCAAGGTCTATCATTCAAGACACCCACTTCTTCCAGCCAGAACCCAGCTTCCAAAACAGTGCCACACATGGAGATTAATGTTCCAACACAAGCACCTGCGAGGGTTGTTTCATATCCAAATCATGTCATACATCTTTGTTCATTTGTGAAAACTCACTGGGCTGTCCTGTGTTGGGTTCCAGCCCCTTTGAATAAGAAAACGTATATCTAGCAAATATATAAAAGAAAGAAAAGTCAGAGATTTAAAAGACATATTTTAAAGGGCCAAGATGGTTTTAAGGATTTCAAGTCATTGCTTTGGGCCCCTGAAGATGGAAAAGCATGGTCCTTATTCCCCCACTAGATATAACCAATGGATTGCATGATGTTTGTACACATAGACAAGCACAAGGAGATGAAGAAAGAGAAAGTGAGCAAGCTAGAGACCTCAGGACCCATGGAATGACACAGTGACAACCTCCCTAGCTTTGCCTTTTGCCCCCTGTGTCTCAGGCCTGGAGCTGAGATACACAAACAGTAGCTTAAAAATGCTGAAGGGTGGAGGTTATTTTCAAAGTCCCTCCAAGCCTACTCTTTTAGCCCAGTGATCAAAAGAGATTCACACTAACCAGGCAGGGGGCTTTGAAAGGACAAGTAGAGCTCTGCGACCCTGGAGGATGAAGCAGCCTCATGCTCACATCACTAGCAGCATGGTATAGCAGAAAGCCAAGCCAAGAAGAGAGCTAGAACTTTCACCCCTGCCAGCAGTGTGACTGCCCCATGCACAAGCACCTCACTTTTCCTAGGCAAGAACGCTGTCAGAAGTCAATTTCAGAAAGGAGATGTTAAGTAAGACTTAGCACTTTATGTCCAGGTTTTAGCTGAAAAGCTCAGTTGTCATTGTAAGAACTAATCTCAAACTTAAGGGGAAAAAGAAAAAGACAGTCAGTAAAAGCCAGCCAACATGCAGGTGAAGGATAGATTGGAATTATCTGAAAATGTTGTGAAAGTCATCATGATAAAAAACATTACAGCCACCAGTACCAAGCGCACTTGAAGTAAGTGGGAAAGAGGCTGAGTAACCTAAGAGAAGGGAGAAAGGCAGGGGAAGGGCAGGTGATAGCAAGAACTCAGCCAACACACCAGGAAGGGAGAGACAGCATTGCTAACTGTAATGTCAGCCTGCCTGAAGACAATGGCCTCTTTCTCAGCTTGGCTTCTGTGATTATGCTGGATAAAGAAATGAATAACAGTGCTGCTTGATGTGGTCTAAATGTATGCAGAGGTATTTAAAACTAGTATATTATAAACAAGTAGAAGCAGAGTTAAGTGTCTATGTTTTACCCAAACTGTAAAATGATGGTATCAGTATGTGTATAATAACATCTTGAGTAATCATTGATGAAGCTATATAAAGTCATCCAAAAACACTAAAGTTTTATTGGAATTATTTTTAAAATGTTAAAGTAACTGACTTGAAGGAAAATTTAAAAAATAGGATTGGCAAGATGACTCAGTGGTTAGGAGTACTTGCTGCTGCCTTTCCAAGGACCTGAATGTGGCTCCCAACACCCAAGTTAGGTGTCTTATGACTACTTGAAACTCCAACTCTAGGGGATCCTGCATTTCTGGCCTCTTCTGGCACCTATACTCACATGTATATACTTCTTTCTTACACACACACACAGAGATACATAAATATACACATATTTTAAAATAATTTTAAAATAAAACAAAGAAATTAGAAACAAATAAAAGAGTTATTTGACTTAATCCTTTATAGATCAATAATTTTATTCACTATAAATTGTCTAAATGCACAAATCAGAAGTCAGAATTTGATAGAATGTATTACAAAATCCAACTATTTGCTGCCTGTAAGAAACTCATTTTGATTTTTAAAGCAGCTGGGTTTTTGATGTTAAACAAACTGACTTAAATGAAAATTTAAAAGCAGGCCTGGCAAGATGACTCAGTGATTAAGAATGCTTAACCACTAGTATTTTGAATATGATATAACACAGAGAAGAAAAGGAAGCAGAGTGGCAAAATCAAAACTAAGCATGCAATATTCTCACAGACCCAACAGGTGCTAGAAAGACAAAGAATGCTATAGTCAACTCTACAGACATGCAGCATACCTACAGACCCAACAAAGAGATAACTAGAGAATATCACAAACTGTATACACAAAGCCTTGACAAACCAAGTCAAAATAGATAACTCCTTTGAGAAACAAATTACAACTCACCCAATGTCAAATACATAATTGACTAGCCTGATAAGTATCCAAAGAATTTTATAGATCATAATTTAAAACTCTTTTTAACAAATATCTTCATGCCTAGATGATCTCACTGAAGAATTTTATTAAAAATTTGAAAAAAATCTTAACATCAGTTCTACACAATTCTATCAAAACAGTAGAACACATCTCTCCCATTTTATTCATCTATTATCATTATCCTGAAACATCCAACCCAGAAAGATGCATAAGACAAAATGCTACAATAAAATCTCTGGTGAATATAGCAAAAAGTCTCCAGAAATTTTTAGCAAATAGAATTCATAATATGTTAAAGGACATTTGTGACCAAGTTGGGCTTATAACAGAAATATAGGCTATTGGTCAATATTAAAAACTGTATAACCTACTATACTATAGTTGAAGCTAAAAATAAATCATCGTCCAAACTAATCAATTCACAAATTGAATGTCCCCATGTAAAAACACTGTTTTCAGAAAAATCTACAAAATGCTTAAAACAATCAGAGTCATAACATGCCTATCAAAGATTGAATGTTTCCTGATCAGGAATAAAGGGTGTCTTCTTTCAACCATTCTTATCAAGATAATATGAGAATTTCTCACCAATATAATGGGAGCAAGAAAGCAAGCAGAATGCACACTGAAAAATTAGCAGGGCCAAGGATGTGTGTGAGTCAGTGATGGGAGGCATGCATGGAAGTCCTTGCTTTGGTCCCTAGCACAGAAAGGGAGGGAAAAGGAGAGGAAGGAAAGAAGGGAGGGAGGGAGGAAGGTTAAAGCATACACACATATGGAGGTGGGGGCAGAAGGAGGGAGAGAGGAAGAGAGGAAAAGGGAGAGAGAGAAAGACATCCCTAATTTTAGACAACATGGCTTTCCAAGGAGTATCCCATGGATTCACAAAATATTTTCCAGAAGTAATGGGTGAATTCAGTAATGTTGTAAGATAAAAATAAACATTAAAAACTAATTCTATTTTGATATAGTGGAAAGAACTCAAGGCCAAAAATTTTTTCAATAACATTTATAATTGTTCAAAATAATATAATATTTCAGTCTAAGTCTAACAAAATATATAAAGGCTGCATGTTGAAAATTACAGTCCTGGACATTTCTCTCACAGAAATAAAGGCATGAATGCACAAAAGGCCTGTGTCTGAGTGTTTATAGCAGCTTAATTTGCAATGGCGGAAAGGTTGAAGCAATCCAGATATCCTGCAATGTGTGGACAGACAATCGTGCATCCAATTGCAGAGCCCACTCTGCAACAAACAGGAACTAACTACACCACAACTCAGATGAATTTCTGAAGAGTAATGCTGGGTGAAGAAGCCACTCCCAGAGGCTGTGGGCTCTATGATTTCTCCCTTCCAAAATTCTTTTTTAATTTTTTTATTTTTCCATTCAAAAATTTACACTTTCTCCCATCCTCCCCAATCCCCTCCTGCTCCCCAACGCATCCTCTTCCTTCCCCCTCCCTGTTTGAGAGAGGGCAGGGAACCCTGCCCTGTGGGAAGTCTAAGGCCCTCCCCCCTACATCCAGGCCTAGGGAGCTGTGCATCCACATAGACTAGGGTCCCAAAAAGCCAGAATATGCCATAAAAACAAGTCCCAGTGCCTTTATCAAAGGCTTCTCAGTCAGCCCCCATTGTCGGCCACACTCAGAGAGTCTGGTTTGATCACATGCTCGTTCCGCCCCAATCCAGCTGGGTTTGGTGAGCTTCCATTAGAACAGGCACACTGTCTCAGTGGGTGGACCAACCCCTCGTGGTCCTGACTTCCTTGCTCGTCTTCTCCCTCCTTCTGCCTCTCAACTGGACCTTGGGAGCTCAGTCCATTGCTCTGATGAGGGTCTCTGTCTCTATCTCTATCGGTCACCGGACGAAGATTCTTAACATGGGAAACAGATAGGTGCTTGTCTGGGATTAGGAACATAGGAACAAGAGGAGGGGGGTCTGCACTGCAAGAATTTATAAGGTCAACAGCAAGGGGTGCTAGCTCAGGTGGGAGTCTTCTGTCTTGACCCATGGCCATATGAAAGTCATGAAACTGGACTGTCTCTTAGAATGATGTTGAGATTGTAGTAGGGGAATGGTGGTAAGCAGGATAAACAGTACACAGGATCTTTATTAGTTCTTAAAATTGTATGTGAGCCTATTCTTGTCTTAAATGTTTAAACAGTTTAATTAAAACCATTCCAATGCCACTATAGTCCTTCGATCAGAATCAATGTGCCTTCCCTCTGCTTTCTCCTTAAGGCATCAGGCTGAGATTGGAAAACAGACTATGAGTCAGCCTTAGAACTGGGTGTTTTGGTGACTTAAGTCTTTGCTCTTTATATACCAGATGTCAAATACAGAGTATGCTGTTATCTCTTGCAAAAGAGGAATAAATAAATCTACTTAAAAATCATCCCAAGGTTAAAGGGAGTGTTTGTAAAATGTGCATAGAGGCCTGAAGAATAACAAATGCTTAGTAACAAGTAACTGCTACCATCACCTCCATGTGGACTCTGTCCACCTCACTTGGTACCAGCTCTGTTGTACAGGATTGGGAGTTTCTGAAGCAATGTACTAGGCTCTATTTACTTGCTTCTCCTCTAGGACAGTCTTTTTCCATCCTAGCTGTGCTCAGAAATGTGTGCTTGGCTGAGTTCATGGCATAAAGTATCGTGTGGGGAATATAACAGCAAAAACAAATTTTCAGGCTGAAAAACTAAGAATTAATGAATAGTATGGAAATGACTCTGTTAAATGAAATCTATTGTATCTCAGTAAACCAAAGAAAACATAAGATTCTGACACACAGCATAATTATTCCAAGTTCATGTCTGAAGCTACCGACCGTCCTTGATGTCATCTATATAATGTCTCAAATAGAGAGGTGTAGTATAGAATGGTTTACAGGATAGTCTCATTTCCTTTCTGTTGCTATAATAAAATATCCTAATAAAAGGGGAGAAAATGGTTATTTGTCTTACAATTCCAGATTAGAGTCCAGTATTGCAGGGAAGTCAAGGCAGCTAGTCATACCATAGTCAAGAGCAGAGAGAGTGTGAATACTTGCAAGTTCAGTGCTTGCTAGTTTTTCTGCTTTTATAAAGTCTAGGCCTCCCAAACCAGGGCATGACGCTGCTCACTTTCAGTCTGGGTCTGCCCACGTAAATGAAGTCAATCAAGACTACCCCAAGACATGCTCGATCAGACCAGCCTGGTCTAGGCAGTGCTTCAGTGAGGCTCTCTTCCCAAGTGACTCTAGGTCGTCTAAAGTTGAGGATTAAAATTAATCAGCACACAGGAATAAGTCCAAACCTGACTTCCTTATTACTAAGGAGAACTGTGTAGTTTTGCTGCATATGAACTTGGAAAGCTCTGCAGAACAGGGAGGAAGACAGTTGTGTCTATGTGTTGATACAACCAGAGATAACAATGCTGATATCTGAGTTCGTTTGCTAGAGGAAAAAAGACACAGCCCCTTTTGAAGGCACTTCCAGCTGCCCCTTTTGCCTTCCAGTCTGAAGTCAGAGCCGAATTAATTTACTAGACGGAGTTAAAGGTCTGGAAGGCTACCTGTGGCTAGAGTTGAGATGAACTAAGTTGTCACTGTCCTTGGTAGTAGAGATGTTTGGGGCAAGGGAAATGGGTTTTTAAGGTTGATTTTATTTGTGAGATTATATAATTACATTTATTATATAATTACATCTCCCTTTCCTTCCTTCAAAGCCTTCCATATACTCTTCCCTGGTCTCCTTCTGATCCATAGCCTCTTTTCCATGCTTATTGTATACATATAGGTATACATATATTCCTAAAAATAACCTGATCAGTTCATATGATGTTATTTGTATGTATAACTTCAGGTCTACCTGCTTAGAAGAACTCATTTGTCCGGGAGATTCTTGACTGTGATGGTCTCCATTTCTTTAACTGCTATTTTTTCCAGTGCCTAGAACCACACAGCTGTTGCTCAAATATTCCTTAGGTTTGTGGAGTTTGCCTTTGCTATCTCCAAATAATCAGAGTTACTGGGTATAGCAATCCTGGAATCCACATTTGTCTTTCCTCCATAATGGCCTGGCATCTCCTTATGACCAGCACATCCAAGCAAACACCACAGCAGAAATGAGCATGATCACTCAGGAACATCTTCCTGGCAGCAGAGGAGCTCTAGGGAACTGCCTCAGCATCTCTCTCTGCAGAGGTGGAGCCCAGCTACACCTGATAACCTGTTAAACCCAGGGGTGGCTCTTCTTTGGGGCACACACTCAGTAGTGATCTCTCTCTCTCAAAACCAGGAAAGATAGATAGGAGAGAGGGTGGGAAGACAGGAAGAAGGGTGGGAGAGAGGGAGGGAAAGGGGAAGGGAAGGAGGGAGGGAGTGGGAGTGGGACTGGGTTTGATTTGATTGGAGGCCAGAGTGAGCCAAAGCAGGAAACCCTGGCAGATAAGACACTCCTCGGAAATGCAAAGCCATCCCACTGCCCTGCAGTCTGAAGATGCCATCCATTAGCCTTTTCCTCTCTGCTGGTCACCCCACTCACAGCTTGACAGGCAGTGTGGCAGCAGTGTCTCTGAATCCAGACCAGGAATGAAGGAGGAAGACTTGCGGCTCCTATTACATCATCAGGATACAAGCCTCAATCTCTTCAAGCCTCCCTTTCCTTGTGCATGTGATGGGGATAAATTCAGTGTCTATATTTTAATTGTTTGTTCGCTCATTCATTCCTTAGCAGGAACACATGCCAGGGAGCACATGTGGAAGCCAAAAGACAATTTTCAGGAGACAGTTCTCTCCTTCCACCTGTGTGTCTCAGAGATTGAACTCTAATAATCAGACTTGGCAGCAAATGCCTTTACGCACAGAATCCTCTTGCCAGAACTAATACCTATATTTCAAAGTTACTGTGAGAATTAACTAACAAAACACATAAGACTCTTATCATACCATTGACCCACCGTGAGCAGAAGGAGATATTTTCAATCAATTGCTATGGGTCAAAGGGACATCTGCCTGGGAGGTGAGAAGAAACCTTGACCCCGCCTCACGCCATCAACACAAATCAATTCCAGATCCATGATAGACCTACATTAGGAAGGTCAGACGCTAATACTTCCCAGAAGAAAGCAAAGGAGAATATTGTCACCACTCTGGTGCTGGCATAGATTTCTTTCAAAGAATACAAAAGAAAGCTCGGACTTTAAAAGATAAATTGTACTTCAGAAAAAATCAAAACCATATTCATCAAAAGATACCATTAAGAAAGGGGAATTCAAGCCCTAGATGGAGAAAGGGCATCCGAAATGCATATATCTTAGTCATGAATATCTTAATAATGCCTGAGAATAAATAACCAAAGGACACACAGCTTTAAAGCCTGGCTGAAGGTTTTGGAGAGATAGCTATGAAGCAGAGGAACAGAGGCTGAGCACTGCCAGTCACCTGTGCAACTAGAGCAAAGAAACAGAGCAGAAGAGCTCAGACGCAGGTATTGGACAGTGTCCCGTTTCAGAGAGGATTAGGGCAACTCCAGCCCTCCACTGCTGCTACTGAGAAGGCAAAAGTAAGAGAGCCGCTTTGGGACACAGCCAGACCTTATCCACACAGCCACCCCTGTGCCTATGCCAGGATCCAGACCTTATCCACACAGCCACCCCTGTGCCTATGC
>LOEQ01006352.1:546-11435 GCA_001685075.1 Bramus lutescens | reverse complement strand
GATAGACAGACAGATAGATAAGAATTAGATACAGATATAGACTCATGCAGTAGAATATTATGTCTAATGAGAAAGAACACTAGAACGTGGGACCATACCATGAAAAGTATGGACACTGCATAAAGCAAACAAATTCAGATACCAGAGCGTGTGTTTCATTATTTTGGTTCCACCCAGATCAAGGGGCAAAAGTAATATAGTCTCAAAGAAAAAAAGAACAGGGCAACCTTGGTGAGTAATACAGATCAGGAAAAGACATGAAAGGGCTGAAACCACTGTACATACTCACTCTTGATATTAGCGGTTGCTATGGGGTATGTACATGTGTGTATATACATATTTGTATATGCATCACATGTTGCACTATCTCATTTGACATTACAGAAGTCCATTCAGTGCTTTGCAAGACATGCAGGGATCACAGAGAAAGTTAGTGATCTATCATTTCTGTTAATTTTGTCGTCACAATGATGGATTCCTCTTCCAGCCCATTCCCCACAACCAATGTTCCTCAGTCACACTGGAGAGACAACACAATGCTTTCTGAGCTAAAAATAACTTCTGCTTTCCCTTTTGCCTCAGAAAACATGTATGAAAGCCAAAGACACTTTTGATTCAAATGACTTCTCCTGCTGCTCACTCCTGCTTTAGCGATTCCACAGGATGTGTGGTACAGTCAAGCCAACATCAAACTGGAAGGAAGGCATGAAAACAGCAGTTAATTGAGAGCCTGGGACAACCCAGGCACTTGCCTCCCTTGAGAATGTTTAAAATATTTGAAAGCCTCCCCTGGATATCTCATGACTCCAGAGAAGGCAATCTAAATGTGATGTGCACAAAAGGAGCAGCTTCTCCTGATACATGCCTTATGTGTATCGCTGGAAGGGTTTCACCTAAGAACCAACCAATTAAACAGGGAAGGATGGGCCAGCAAGGGAGTTGGTCCCACCTGACTCCTCCGGGCTTTATCTCTCACTAAACACAGTTTGACTTTGGGTTAACTTTGCCCGTTTATAAAAAGAATGGATGAAACTTTGGGGTGCGGGTGGGGGTTATAAAGAGCGGGGAAGGTAAAGAAAATGCCAAGTGCGGAGGCATCTGAGTAGCTGATCCAGAGCAGAAAATGAACTGAATAGCCAGGCACAGGATAATTCCAGCTGAGAGAAGAGGAGCACAGCCCAGTTCAAGGCTATCTTGGGCTGTGGAGTGAGGCTGTCTCCAAAAGGCAAAATCAGAGAGAGAGAGAGAGAGAGAGAGAGAGAGAGAGAGAGAGGAGGAAGAGGAGGAGGAGGAGGGAGGGAGGGAGAAAGGAAGAAAAGGAAGGAAGGAAGGAGAGAGAGAAACAGATGGAGGGGGAAGGATGGAAGGAGGAAGGAAGGGAAAGGAAGAAAAAGAGGTGGGAAGTGGGGAGTTGATTCATATGCTATTTAAAATAAAGCTAATGGGGAGCAGTGGGGTAGCTGGCTCAGTGGTAAAGGCACTTGCTGCCAAGCCTGAGGACCTGAGTGTGAGAGCCCCAAGATTTACATGATAGAAGGAGAAAAGCAGCTCCTACAAGTTGTCCTTTGACCTCCAAATGTGTGCAATGGTGTGCATATGCATGCATGTACACACACACACACACACACACACACACAAACTACATCTAAAAAGGGGGAATAGGTGGGCAGGGGTAACACTGAGGTGAGATTCCACAGAAGGGAGACATTGCATGACGCTGTCTACCCCCTTCAGGCTCAAAATAGAGCCCAGACGGTTCCTCCCCATGCTTATCAAACCTGGACATTTGTGGATGCTTTCCTCGCTGCACACCCAAGAAATGATCCTTGAAATTATATTACCAAGAGAAATTTTCCTTCATTGCTTATTTTGATATAATTTCAATAAATGTATAGAATGTGAAATTATTTCCTCATTTCATCCCAGTTCTGAAAATGAAATTCAATTTATGAGCCAGTCTGTGGAACTCCAGCAGAGCACAGCCACGACACTCCAGCAGCCTATTGCTAGCTGGAGGACCAGGCTTCTGGGAAAGAGAACAAATAACCCTTTAGGGGCAGGATGATATTCAGAGGCAGGAGTCTCAGTCACTAACGGCAGCTCAGTCTATCCCTTGAAGGCCTGAAAAGATGGAACTGGGAGGGTGAGAGCCCGTGAGCATCTCTATGCACCCCAGTGTTACCCCCAAATAATGCGAGGGAGACCTACATCTCTGAACCCAAGTAGCAGGCAGTACTATTACACTTGGGGGCCTCTGTGAGGCTCTACACAGAGAGCAGGGTTGTTTATGTTCAAATGATCATCTCAGGTGATGAAACTGTTACAACGTTTTTTAAAATCAGCCAGGCTTGGTAATCCCACAACTCAGGAGACTGAAACAGGAAGGAGACGGAGACTTCAAAACCTGTCTGGGATACAGAGTAAATTCAAGGCTACCCTGGGCAACTTAGCAAGATCCTGTCTCCTAATAGAAAGCAAAAAGGAGAGCTAGCAGTGGAAGGCTTGCCTGGCATGCGGGAGGTCCTGGGTGGGAACTCAAGGATAAAATAAAATGAAGTCATGCAATAGTTAAGACATATGGAGTATAATATAATATGGGAAGTGTACAGGCTCCACAACCAGACTGAGAAAAGATGTTACCAAAGTATTAAAACCTGATCCTTTCCCCAGTTATATCCTCCTCCAGTGAGCCCTGTCCTGAATTCATGTTTATGCTTCTTATGATTCTACCATGTTTACAGCTTGTAGCAATACCAGGCATCGCCTAGCCTGTTAGTAATGACTAGCAATAGTGTTTTTTCTCAGTGTTCTGAGATTCATCCAGGATAACATTTGTGGAGCTGCAGCCAATTCCTTTTCACTACTCAGAAAAGCTCTTTCTGTTCCTCTTTTCTGTCTCTTTCTTCTCTCTCCCTCTCTCCCTCCCTCCCTTCCTCTCTCTCTCTCTCTCTCTCTCTCTCTCTCTCTCCTCCTCTCTTTCAGTTTCTGATTTGGCTATATGAGACAGGTGCTTGGCGAGGAGGGTCAGCACACACGCAAGCTGCCTCTCCACCCTCCACCCCTCCTAGTGTTGAGGCAGAAACTTGGGAGGCACTGGTAAGATGGCCCTGTGGATGAAGGTGCTTGCTGCCACTTCTAATGACCTGAATTCAATTCTCAAGACCTATATGGTGAGAGGAAAGAACCTACTCCTGAGTTACCCTCTGACCTCCCAATATACATACATACATACATACATACATACATACATACATACATACATATATACATACATGTATACATAGACTTGTTTTCATTTTTTTTTAAAGAAACTTGGGACAGACTAGGCTATAGCTCAGTTGAAGTATCTTGCCTCATACACACAGATCCTAGGTTCAATGCTCAACACCACAACCCCCCCAAAAAAAAAACATGATCAGGTAATATGGCCCATACTTGTAATCCCAGCACCCAGGAGGCTGAAGCAGAAGAGTCATGAGTCCAAGGCCAGCCTGAGATATATACAGCAAGTCCCTGTGTCAACAAACAAAAACATCTTGCATCGTAGGGATGTACCTACCAGCTATCTCCTGGCCTTCCTGTTGTTCTAGTCCATCTTCGTTAATTTCAACTACAAACATCTCAGACCAGGCTACAATCCCCTCACACTTGTGACATGTACCTTACCAGCTTCATGCTGGAAAGATGAAACTAGCACCCAGCCTGAATGGGACAGCATCTTTCTAAGTCAGGAACGTGAACCTTATCAGCTCCCTACCCCCACTTAAAAACTCTCCTGTGTCTCTCACTGCCTTCAAGATGAAACCCAACCCCCAAAGCATGCCATCTAAGACGCTTGGTAATCCTATATCTGCCTACCTGGGCAGGTACATCTCCTGAAACTTCTCCCTCAAAGAGCTGTGAAACCCTGCAGTCTGGCCACATGCCCTTCTTATGTGTTCTTCTATATATTCTCCCTCTTTCCCCAGCTCAGTCAGGGATGGCTATTGATCTCTCAAGACCCTCAGGCATTTCCGTACAAGATAGCTGTGGTGGTTTGAAAGAAAATTGCCCCCAAAGTGAGTGGTGCTATTAGGAGGTATGGCTTTGTTGGAGAATGTATGGCCTTGTTGGAGGAAGGTGTCACTGTAGGGGCTGGTATTGAGGTTTTATATATGCTCAAGCCTTGCTCAGTGTCTCAGATCACTTCCTTTTGCCTATGAATCAAGATGCAAGAACTCTCAGTTCCTCCTCAAGCAGTATGTCTGCCTGCATGCTGCCTTGCTTCCTGACATAATGATAATGGACTAAACCTCTGAACTTTAAGCTACTCGAATTAAATATTTTCCTTTATAAGAGTTTCCACAGTCATGGTGTCTCTTCACAGTAAGATAAACTCTAGACAATAGCCCATCTTCATCATGAAGCCCCATGAATTCAGAATCACCTAGGAGACACACCATTGGATATATCTTTGAGGGTGTTTTTAGAAAAGATTGAGGAGGGAAGATCCATCCTGAATGTTGGTGGCACCTTCCCTTGACTGTAGTCCTGCACTGAATTAAAAGGGAAATGGAGAAAGCCACATGAATGCTGGCATTCTTTTCTCTGCTTCCTGTTCTACCAAGATGTAAAGGGTTCCAGTCATACATCCTGACAATAGACCTGTCCACCACCATGCCTTTCCCCTATAATAATTGTTAATCCCCTCCAACTTTGAACCAGTATGAATCCTTAAATCACTTTTTCTGATAACACTGATAAAAGTAATACCCTATCTGAACCTGGGGTGAGGGGCCTGTTCCATGACCCTCAGTGTCACATGTGTCTCGTGCAAGGAACATGACCATGGACTGGTATTCACCTGGTGTTTTCTTCCCATAAGATGGACAACCAATGGGAAGGGTTGCTCATATACCCCATGTTCCCAGGACCCAGATCTGCTCATATACCCCACATTCCCAGGGCCCAGCTCTGCTTATACACCCCATGTCCCCAAGTCTCAGCTCTGCTCATACACCTCATGTCCCAGGACCCAGTTCATTTTACTCCTGGCAGTGATGAGGGATTTCTATGAACCATATCAGGTCACCTGGAAAATATGAGGGCAAAGTAACACTAGAGAGTCTAAAGTGTCTTGATCTCATTATATGAATTATTATGAAAATGTAACTTGGAATACATGATTTTTCCACATCACTGAAGTTCACCCTTTGAGCTAGAATACCCATACTTAGTAATTTATATAGAAAGATTTCTTAAAAAAAAAAAGTCTCCACTGGCTGAACTAGCCAGCATTCTCTGGCACACTGAATGGGCTATAGTAGCAAAATATTCCTTCCCTGGAAAAGATGTGACTGTCTTCTGCCCCCCACCCCCAAGATCCTAAGGACAAACCAAAGTTCAGTTCCACCATAGTTCTTCCTCGGAATCAATGAGTTTACTGGCCTTCCTTATGGAGCATGAATGAGGAGTTATGGACAGGAGTGTGTGTGACCCCAAAGCAGCCATCCTGTAAATTCTGTACCCCGTGTGGTTGATGGCTTCCCCGAGGCTACATACTTGGAGCTCCTCCCACTAGTCTTCCATGGTCTGGACTCTAACCTATCACAGAGACCATGAGGCCACATGCAATTAGGGTAGAATTGCATGCAAATGGCTGAGAGGAGCGACCAAATGCTGGAAACGCTCCAATGACCCTCCCCACCAACACCTTCTAGTAGGAAGGATCAACAGTCCGTGGGCCCCAACATGATAGACTCTCAAAAGTAGACATAGATGGTCCTGGCAGCAGTTTGGCTCAAAAGATAACACTCTACAAGACTTGTTTATAGCCACTGTCTTCCCACCCTCCTGTTGCTCACATTGACAGGGTCACTCCTATTTTTAAGATAGGCATTGATGACATTTCCTCTACTTCTTGAGTTCTTATTAAAACCAGCCTCTTCAAGGGATCCCAAGGAGGTTTGGCCCACCAGGACCCAGCGAGCTTCCCTTGTTGGTTAAACATTCTTCCTTAACATTTTCAGACAGGTATAACATGCATTTGAACTTCTCTCCACCTCCACCCTGCCAAGCCCCAACCCTACAAGTCCCTTTCCTCTGCTCATGTCCTCATGTTTTATTTTGTAACCTACCAAGGCCATCTGTGCAATCGTGGGTTTGGAACTATCCGCCGGAGCTTCATGAGCTCACCAGTGGACACCCGAGAACAATGATTCTCTGTTACAGAATCTTTCAGTATCCAGTAGTTCAGCAGGGAGGGCATCTCACTTTTACAGACACTTGGTTTCCTTTCTGTAGATGCTATTCACTCTTCCCCATCCATCACTTCTCAGTCGGCCAAAGGTCAAGAGCTCACACCATGCCTCGTACTGTGTTGCTCAAGCTGCCACTGAGCACAGGTCTGAAAGCAGCTGGAAAAGCCACTACTTCAGCATAGTTGCAGGGCCATGTTTATCCTTGCTAACTTCATCCTCTCCTGCCTGCTGCCCCAGGGGCAGTCAGAGCCCTTCACAATTGCTGCTGCTGGCTTGTGTGGATAAGATGATCTAAGAATCAGGGACACTGGAGCCCCTCTGCTGTGCCTAAGCAGCTACCGGTGGTTTAAAAACCAGACTGTGGACTGGGGAGATGCCTCAGCAGGAAAAGTACTTTCTATGGAAGCAGGAGTTCAGATTCCCAGCACCTATGTAAAACCCAGGCACAGTGACATGTATCTGTAACCCTAGCAGTAGGGGATGGAAACTCGTGGATCTGGTGACTCACTGATCAGCAAGCTAGCCAAAGAAACAAGACCCGGGTGGAGTGAGAGATGCTGTTTTTATAAATTTTAAAAAAAATGTGGAGAAGGAACTGAGGAAGACATCTAATGTTAACCTCTGGCCTCCACACATGCAAAAGTATATTTATGCACACATGTACACACATGGGCATACATGCATATGCCATACACAAAAACACCATTAACAGGAAATAAAAGCCTGCAACAAAAATCCAAACCAACCAAGCAGGAGACCTTCTTTGTTCTTAGGGGATACTATTTTAATCTGATTTCTGTTGTCATAGAATATCCAAGTCTAAGAAAAGAGGCTGTTTTATGCTCATGGTCTGAGGTTGTGGCATCCCAGGGCACGGAGCAGCTAAGAACATTGTGATGCTTCAACTCTTGACAGCGGATGAAGGGAGCAGACTCAGGCCACTAGAGAAATCATGGGGGCTGCTTTGTCTCTTGGCAGCCTGCTCTCAGGGCACCCAGTCTAGTCACTTATGAATGAGGACTTATCAGTGAGGTCAGCCAGCATCCATCCTTGAATCTCCCCGCTCACAATCCAGAACATCCAAGAGGTCCTGTAGACCAATATCACTACACTGAGGGGAGTGAATCTGGGGGTGTGGGATCCACTCCAGCAGGCCAACTCAGGACATTTGATATGTTACCTGGAGCTGCTCTTCTCAGTAAGAGAGTCAGGGATGTGTTTCTAAGCACTTGCTAACATTAGTCAAACTCACGATGCTTGGTGGGGAATTCTACTAGAATCAGACCCTCAGGGACCAAGCTACATCTCATTATTTATAACAGACAATGTAAAGGTAGACACCTTGGAGAACTGCACCGTTTTTGGCCTATACAGTCCTGGTCCTGCCTGGGGATGGCTCAGTGGTAGAGAGCCCTTGCCCAGCATATGCAAGGCCCTGGATTCAATTGCCAGCACTGGAAAAGAAAATGTTTTAATTAAGTCTGAGTCCCTTTGCCTCCATGCCTGCCAGCTGTAGAGGCTGCACTGTGTGAAGATTCAGGTTTGCAGTATACACGATTTGCTCTTCAAAGCTGGTACCCTCTGCTTGTATGGTCACCCTGTAGTTTCCCTGGCCATCTTCCGTTTGTTCTTAGAGCAAAGTCAGAGAGCAAAGAGAATATTTCCCTTTTTGCTATATGGTTCCCACTGCCCAGAGAATATTATTTTTAAAGTAAAATAAGTGTGCCTTTGCTGAATTTTACACAGGGAAGATTCCACTAAAGGTGAAGACATACTAGTGACTAGAGACTTCATTGTTTAATTTTGGCATTTTACTGGGAACGGGGGAAACTGAAATTAATTTTCCACCTTACCTCATTGGAAAACTATTTTTCACTCTGCTGAACATTCAAAGCCCAGTCACAAATAGCAAATAATAAGCTGCTGCCATGCCCAGCACATGGCTGGAGGCCCACAGGCACGAGGACCTCCCCCACAGCAAACTTTGCTCTCTGAGCCCACCTGACTCCCAGTGGCCATCAATGCCCCCACGAAGGGTGCAGATCCTGAACCAGAGGAATCTAATTCACTATCATCACTGGAAAACATGCCTTTACACTGAATAGGGGGCTTTTCTGGACTGGCCAAGAGACCAAAACCACACCCACAGAGACAGCTGCGCTTCTCTATTAGGGGTTGGCAGTAAATCTTGTCTCCCAGGGTCAGAGAATAAACACCACTCACATTGTGGGTCACATTGTCTCTATAGCAAGGATTCAACTTTTCCAAAGTGGCGAGAAAGGGGATAGGACAATATGTAAGCTGGTAGGTGTAATGATTGGGGTAGT
Source organism: Bramus lutescens (assembly GCA_001685075.1). NCBI lineage: Eukaryota > Metazoa > Chordata > Mammalia > Rodentia > Cricetidae > Bramus > Bramus lutescens. Next base: position 2,869 of record LOEQ01006352.1, on the reverse strand, counting down.
ATGTAAATTAAGGGCGTGGCTTTAGGGTGGTATGTATATTGTGAACATAGTTGGTGGGTAGTATACAAGTAGCTAGTATCCAAGTAGGTGGGGAGGATACAAGTAGGTGGGCGTGGCTCATTAGCAACACATAAATAAGTGGATGTGAATCTGGGGGACACATAACTGAGTGACCATGAGTGAATTCCTCTCAATTTTATTACTCTACACTGAGATGCAAATTTTATATAACTTTCACATGCCACATAAGTTTAGGTTTCTCTTTCCTCTCTAAAACATTTAAACATGTAGAAGACATTCCTACCCTAGCGGTCTCACATATCAGGCACTTCGATTTCCTAGAACCATATATACAGGTCTCAGACGTCCCTCAAGCCACCTTGGATAAACTCAAACAACATGGGAAATATGAGACAAAAGCAATATAGAGTCCCCATTTCCTGTCATGGACTTCTACCGTGGCCTTGGACAAAGATGTGTTCACTGTGGAGCAGAAATTACTTCTCAGACTTTCCGATAAAGCAAAGAGCAGAGTGGATTAAAAAAAAAAGAAGAAGAAGAAAAGAATCTACATGTGGACTGTAAAGAGCCAGAACAGCTGGAAAAATAATCCAGAGGTGGTCTGGGAGAGCACATCTGTGGAAAGTGTACTAGGACGGCACCAGCTCCCAAGTGAGGGCCCTCACCCTCTAATTAATCTTAATGGCAGTGCTGTCTGCCTCCTCTGGTAGTGTCCTGATGAAAATTCACCTCACATTTCATTCAAGCCTGCACAAGGCTCACATACCTTAGGACACAGCAACTCCATGGTGATGAAATTGCCTACCAGAGAGCTGGCTGGGTTTCTGCAGCTCAGAGGCGGATGTGGGAGGGAAATTGCACTCAATTACATTTTATCACCGCTGCACAAGTTTCAGGCGAATTCATTAAAATTCGCTCCCAGAATCGGGTTGTAGAAGTGGGGAATTTTGGTAGCCTGGCTGACAATGAAGAAGGGATGGTTTGCTCTCTGTGCCAGAGGTGCCACAGTATGCCAGCAGCCCAGTGAGGCTTTGGATGCCACCGAGGATGTCACCTCATGGAACCACAGCTGTGGTTTAAAACAAGGGCCTCTCAGAGAAACAGCACCCATGGTCCATATAGAGTCAGAGGCAGGAAGGGAGGCCAGAGGAGCAGTAGGCACAGATGCGTGGGTGCTGCAGCCAGCCAGCGCTTGCTCCCCTTCCCCCACCCCAGGTGGCCTGCTAAGCACCCAGCAACACCTGCTGATAGAAGGGCTCCATGCAGAAAGCAGAGGTGCAAATTTGGAAGCTGAGTGAGAAAGAAGCCCCACCACTGGGAGCTGAGCTGGGGAGGTGAAAGCTGAGTCCTATAAGTTCTGTCGCCTGACGCAGCCTCTCCTCCAATACTCATGCTTGGCAGCTGAGGAGACGGCCAGGCCACCCTCTAGGAGAGGTACCTGCTGCTTCTGCTGCCTCTGCCCCAGCAGGCCAGGCTGCCCAGAAGAAGCTATCACCTCAGCAGCTGATGGCCTGCATTTGAGCCATTGTGTCTTGTGGGCACAACCTAGAGGATCCCTGATGGGATAGCCAGGTGTTCGCCTGCTCACACCAGTATCTGCCAGCTTCCTAGATCCACATGGGTTTACCTGGACAACTGCCCCCACCCATACACTCACAGCCAGTGCGTGAGTAAAGTCCACAGGCTGGGACCCTGTCCAGCGGTTAATATCTCACTCGTAACTAATGCCACGGATAGTCTTCCTCTACTAAGGCCCTAGGATCTGTAAGGAACAGAGCCTCCTAGCTACCGCAGCAATAACAGAAAGATAAGTGTCTAGTTCTTCTCAAGGCTGTTGTGCTCTCCACAGGCACTAAGTGTCCTTGCTGGTGTGCAGACTGCCCTACCTTCAGAGGGTGCAAAGCCATGTGTAGAAAGCATTCAGGGGTTCTGTTCTTTTCCTGGGACAGACCCACTAGCGTATGAAGCCACAGCCAGTCTCCATGGACATTGTCTGCAGCGTGAGAGATGATAGTGCTTCAGCAACCCCTGAGGGCCCATGGCCCACCTGAGGGGCACTCCCATCACACAGGGAAGCCTGTCAGGGCCCAGCAGCCCAGCATTTAGGAGCATGCCTCTTTCTGTGATTTATTGATGCCCTCCTGCTAATACAAGACCACATTTACCCCATCTACAGGAACTAAAATGCCCAGGGGCTGGGGGGACTTTACTCTGCCAGGCCCCTTTGAAGTAGCTTGCTGTGGCCAGCTCAGACAGTCGTTAAAAATAAGTGTATGACTTCCCGCCTCTGAGTTCAAGGGCA